>MU131004.1:17829-40287 GCA_015039435.1 Imleria badia
ACCTTTTGCGGTTCCAATCATCCTTAACACATGCCATGGCCTCCAGGGGTCTACTTTGATCTGGTGCGTCAATCCCGCTGTCGCGCCCGCTCCTAACACTCCTAGAACATTACCTGATGCTCTAGACATCGTTTCGCGTCGCCGCTTTGCGACCTGGTCACCTGGCGCGTCTGCAGCCCTTCTAGTTGAGTATTGCTGGCTGCTTCAAGCGTGCTTCGACATGCTCTGATACATTTCTCAGGTTCCTTGGTACTTCCCTACCATCCTCATCACCCTCTCAGCCTTATGGTACCATGCCACAACTCATCACAACCTTGCGCTTCCCCCTCAATCTCGACATTTGGTGCTCGTTCTCTCGCTGTGCGGTTTTATTGGGTGACCCAGGTTAGTCTCTCAGGTATGTCATTGTCGACTTCTCCGTCCTGCTGATAGTTTTCTTCAGTCCTGGCTGTTGACCGACCCCGCCCCAACGCGCCCATGCTCTCCCAACTTGAATTTGCCCCGTTCTGGAGGTTAGGTTCGGGTTAAGGGGGGTCCGGGGGGAACCCCCCGGTGTTAGGGTTAGTGTGTTAGATGTTAGCTGTGAGTATATCAATCGGGGGGTCCGGGGGGGTACCCCCCGGATGGTTAGCGGTTAGGGTTGCTACCAATACCATAGGATCATACGCAAGCGGTTATATACATCTCAACTTCAATTGTGTCAGTCACACCAGCGCGTCGGCAAACATATCCATTGGTACACAGTGACTGAAATCCCTCATACACGCCACTCGTTTATGCCATGTATCAATAAACAACCTGTCAGTCACACTATGATGTGTCCGTCACGGTGGCTCACAGTTGATTACTCAGCATGTACCATCTCTTCCTCGTCGCCCGGTGGAAATCCCAGCCCGTCATATCACACCGCCGCCGCGCAACTGTACCTCGCAAGGTTTGCTTTCTGTCCCTGGCTACCACACACTAATTGCATATTCCCCACGGGCCACGTATCGCCAGATTTAAAGCCAGCTGAGGTTGATTGTAGAGGTTGTATCCTCGATCACTCGTGAGCACTCCCCTGCGTGGCTTACACCTTTTCTGACCACCCGTGCCCCGCATATATCCAACCTTTCCATCCCTCAGTCGATTCTCTGCATGCTCCGTACTCTTCATCTCTGACCTTTCCACCTGGCTCTCTTTACCCGAAACCCTCGTTGAGGGTGCAACGCCCAGATTATTTACGTCCCCGGGCCCCCTCCCTATCTGCTGTTCGCTCATGATGCACTTGTTGATCCAAAGCGTGTCACACTCGTGTTCTCATCCCCATCGGCTTCCAGCTGCCTTTTTTTTCACCTCTCCTCATCACCGAGTGTGGACGTCGCACCCCAATCCCCTAATCTGTCTTTTAGCGTTTGGGCCGTCCCTAATGATCCCACCCACTTGGAGTTATCTCTCCTCTCCGTCCTTTCCCCAATGCCCTTGTCGAGCCAAACCATGGCACGCTTGGGTTGTCAACCCAACTCCCACCCACTTGCAATTTTTTTGGCCCACCCCTGACCGAGTCAAACTGCAACATGCTTAGGCCACCACCTCCCTGGGCCCCGCATGCCTTTCGCATCCATGATTTTTTACCCCGCCCTTGTGGAGTCAAACCATGGCGCACTTTGCTTACAACCCTCCTCCCATCGTTTGCGACTTCCTCTCCTCTTATATTCTCGTCAAGCAAAGCCACGGTATGCCCATACCTTTGCACTCTCCTACCCTTCACCGGTTGCCTCTTAGGGTGTAGCCTTCTTTTCCCAAGTCGTTCATGGAGCCAGCGCGTGGCACGTCAGGCTACCGCTGATCATCGCTCTTTCCGCCATCCGCCCTATACAAGCGTCCTACTGCTAGACACTGTCGAGCAAATCTATGGTATGCCTTTGACGCTTCCTAGCCCTGTCGATTTTTTTACATACCACCTATGCGATAGGTACTACCTATCCTCGGTAAACCTTGTTTATCAGTCACCCTACACTTCATTCCCCCCTTTTCCTTAGTGGTGCTGTTTCTAGTCACCCCTCCACCATGATCCTGGTGAGCACAGGCCGCCGTCATTTCATGTCCCATTAGCTTTTCTAACCCTACGCTCAATTGCGGTATCCTTGGGTAGTCCTCCCACCCAACCCAAGCTGCGCTTGCTTACCGCCCCACCCCTTCGTTTAATCCTCTTTGCGATCCTATCCCCGTTCCCATTGAGCTAATTCATGGCACTCCCAGATCCCTTTCCCTCTCATAGGCTGCCGATCCCCCTCGCTGTCTTTCGTTTAGAGATGGCAACCGTACGCGAGGCATTTCTTAACATCAGCGGTCTTGATGCTCATCGCGCCCTGTCAATTTTAGGTCCATGCAAGGCATTTAGAACTGCGATTTTCTACTACTCCATTCCCAACCGTTCTTGGAATGTTCTACACCGTATTATATCTGCTTCCGGCATCGTCGTCGTCAACAGACTCGGACGGTCCCGAGGCGCTTGTTGTGCCTCTGATAAGCTCGATACCACGGTTTGCAACTGACTTCTACCCTCCCTCAAGCCTGACGTTAGGGGGTTCTTCTATCTGTTATCGCATCGGTTCAACAGGCGATTCCGGTGGTAAGTCCATTTACACATTCTCCAGTCGTTCCTGTTGGTGACGTGTTCCTTTGTGCACCACCGCGCCGTGGGGTTCAGCCACGGTACTCGTTCCGCTTGTTTTTGGTCTCGCGGGGCTCGTGGTCTTTGTTACTTACGAGGCTACTATTGCAACACACCCCATCGTATGCGACTTTTCCGTCATGTTTTGACTGCAGCATTCACCCTTATTTAGGTGCCGTTGGCGCTGATGGCGAACGCAACCAGTATCAGTGGGTAAGCGGTCTCTTTCGGTGACTCCGGTCATCGCCTCTTACTCCGACTTTGTCCCCGTTAGATACGTCCAGTCATTCTGCATCGGCCTTAATACGTTGGCCGTCATTTGTGAGCGCATCCAGATGACGGCGTTATCTACCTACCTTTGGTCTGCTCACCGCCTTTCCTTTTCCCAGATTTCTTCCCGGTCTATTTTCAAGCCTGCAAAGGTGTCTCGCCCGTTCTGTCCGGAATTTACACCCTAAGTCTCTGCGCATTCGCCCCAGCCTCTATCCTCGCCGGTCTATCAGTAAAAGCGACGAGCAGATACAGGCCTCAGATGTGGATCGCGTGGGTGATTGTGCTCGTCGCCATGGGCCTGTTGAGCGCCTCCACGACATATGGGATCGGAACGTCGCTGGGGTACTTGGTCCTGCTTGGTCTTGGTAGCGGGTATGTCCTTCGCCTATTCGTGGATCCTCGCACTGTCGTCTTTCTCGTCTCGAGACTATGGGTGCTGACTACACCCTGCGCTAGGGTGTTGTACGCGGCGGCCGTGTACCCCATTCAAGCAAATGTCGTCCAATGAGCATGAAGTCGTGTAGGTGACGAATCGAACGGTCTGATGCTCACACCAGCAAAGGAACGCAGGAACCACATCCACGCGAGGGTGGGCGCGTTTTGAGTGACCGACAACGGTAGCTCGTCACAACGCAGTCAGTCTCGCCCGGTGCTGGCAGTACCCACGGTCGTGAAGGGTACGGGTTGTGTGGTATAGTACAAGTGTATCCTAGACTAATAATATATTACTTTTGCACTTTTTGTGATGACGAAGTGTCTTCTGGCTCCAAGCCCGGGGTGCAATGCACGTACATCCCTTTGTGTTCACGTGATCGACGCGTATCGTCACTCCGACCTATTTTGAACCCATTTTTGCCTCACCTCTGCCCTCTGTCTCCGGATCCGTGTGTATCATATCCGAAAAACGCGACGGAGCCCCGTTTACGTGGCGCCACTGGCAGGCTCAGATTGCCACCACTACCCTCCTGTATACCCCTGCCTCGTGAGCATTACACACAGACGACGCGTCCTTAGCGCGAACATTTGTTCTCCCCCACAGCATCATTGTATCGCTCCACCCCCCGTGCCGACCGGATGCTCGTACTTTAGCTATCCCCTATGACGTACGCGTCGTTGACTGTTTCATCACTCATTCTTGCTTAACCCTTTAATAACGTAGCCGCAGCTGCACCGTATCGGGCTGTCCCTTCCCAGTTGGGCCCCACAAGGCAGATGTTTCAAGGCATATGTCTGATTTTCATGCCCTCAGTCGAAGCATTCAATACAAAGGTAGCATATATGCACCCCTCTTGGTTTTCTAACTAAACGACCATAGGTTGCACCACAGAAATCTGCCGAGACGGCCCCTCTGGCAAGCTTCCCTGCCCCTGTGGGGACCCAAGCCACGCTCGCTTTAACTTTCAGAAAATTTATGCCCTCTGTCGCAAGAATAACCACCCTAATGATCCTGACGCCTTTCCTGATGTCGAGGTGCCCTCCAGCGACACCCTTTCTTCGATCTCCAGCCCTGTCCATGCACCCCTTGCCCATTTCGAGCCAATCGACGTCGACGAGCCTCCTATTTCCGAAATCCCTTTGTATACCACCCAATTTCAAGAGCCTCGTTCAGGGTGTACACCTCAGCCAGCGATGGACATAGACGTTTCCGTTGTTCATCCTCCAACTTCTACAGACATGGACCCATCTCCCCTTTCTCATGACGATATGGAGGTCGATTTGACCCCCTGCGCCGCCCCGATGGATCTATCACACCTTCCGCTTGATCCCTCCACATCCGACAAACTCCTGTCGTGGGGGATCCGTGTGGACCCTACGTTTAAATTAACTATATGCCTCCCGTGCTCCTCGCCCATAAACCATCTTCATGCGCATGCCCATCTCCTCGATTACCACAAAATGCCTGCAGCGTTACGCCCATTGTTTCCTTCAAAAGATGAACTAGAAAAGATGCTCATCTCTTTAAATGCGCATCGCATTCAGAGCGTGTTTCCTGGCCCCATTCTGCCGATTCCTGGGTTAACCATTGTTGACGCGATCAAGTGTAACATCCCTGGATGTCAATCCCTCGTCGTCTTCTCCGACAAGAGGAGGTTCAATGAACATTGCCAACGCGATCACTCGGACGTTCTATCTGCACACCGCGTTGGTTCCTCCGTCAAGGCCCATTTCCTTGGTAAATTTCGTGCTGTGCGACAGATGGTCGAGGTCAACAATGACCTTGTGCCGTCTCCACAGCCTCTGATCGACGACGTCGAAAAGTACCTCTCTTCTGTTCAACTCTACAGTACAACCGACGCATTTCACCCATCATCCAACCAGCGTGCAAAGGGTACCCTCTTCGCCCAGGTTGCTTGGGACGAACTTCTCGTCGGTGTCAATATCCGTGATCTCCGTAAAACCATAGCCTCTCCCAGTACAACGGATGCAGCTTATTATCGCCTTGTTCGAGCTGTCGAACATTATTACGCCTCAATTTCCCCCCTCATTTCTTCCCTTCCAATCCTTACAGCACGTGCCATTTTGTCCACCGGCGAGCTAGGCTCACAGCCGTTTAAGACTGTTCAGGAGAAGGACACCCTGAAGAAATACTCCCGCTTCATGGCCCTATTCCTCGTATTCCTTCTCCGTCATATTGCCGACCCTATTTCCGCATTTTCTGTTCCATTCCATCCGTCCCATACCCAACAGCTGTCCTCCTTACGCACGCTGATTGACGCTGAGGACCCTAGCGGTGTCGAGGAGCATATTCATTCCACTATCATTGCCTTGCTGACGCATCTAAGTGACGAGGCAATCCTTAGCGATCGTAGGGATCTACTTACACTATTTCTCGTTGCGTATCACCTCAGAGACGATGCTGGGAATATGACCAGGGCATCTGCAGTCCCTCCCAACATTTCTGCCATCCAGTGGTGCCTTAGGGCAACTGCTGTCGGTGAGGTGGCGAAGAAGGCCCATTTGCATAGCGGTGACACGTTCAAGTAGGTCTCATCCCGTAGGACGCTCGGTCGTCTCAGCTAAGACACCTTTATAGGGCATACGAGGTGCATGCAAAGCATTTGATAACGGATGCACGCCCAAGTCTTTTCACGTACTTGCGCCAGAAGCATGCCTTTTTGAGCACGCTGGCCTATTCCGAACCTGGGCTCCCCCAGTTCATCTGGGACTCGACGATGACTGTGCTCTCAGTAGACGGGTTTCCACTGAATGTTGAGCGACTTCGCAAGTCAGTTCACTCTGTGAAGATGGAGATCGAGGCTTTAATCGATAAGCTCGTGCTGTCTTGCGATTTTACGCATGTTATGGCCTACATAGACTCGCGTACCAACCCGGCCGATCCCTCTATGTGGTTTATTGACCGTCCTCGGGAGGACCTTCAAGGAACCTCGATCGTCTCACAAGATCCCAAGGGCCTGTCTCTTTTTTCTCGACAGCTGCTTGACAAGATGACGCTCAATGGCACCTACTTTACCCAATCCCAGTCGACCCTCGTAGCTTGCAAGCGTGAGTGTACGTCTGTTACGCATATAATGCATGCTGATCCATCTATAGCTGAGATTTGGCGGTGGCTCGCCGACCTCGACGAGCTTGTATCTGCCATGTACTACGCCATCACCTTGACGTGGGGAGGGGGTGCTAGGGGTACTGAGTGCGACCACCTCAAGCACACTGTTCATGGTCAAGGTGAACGACATGTTTTTATTCTCAATGGGCGCCTTTCCATCGTGACGACGTATGTCAAAACCCAGCATGTTCAAGGCCATGGTCGACTCATCGTCCGTACCCCCGCACATTCCATTTCACGCCTTGTCATCTTCGTCCTCAGCGTGTTGTATCCAGTGGCCGCCAAGCTCTCTTCCTTTGTCATGGATGTTTCTCTTGCCCGAAGCTATCTGAGCTATTTCTTCGTACACCATGGTCAGGTGCTGAACAGCAGAAACTTTTCCATCATCCTTCAGCATCATACCGAAAAGTATCTCGGGTTGCCTTTGGGTTTAAGAGATTACCGGCAGGTGATGTGTTCCATGCTATGTTGCCTTGCCGGCACGGACTATGGTGTTGCGGATGAAGATGATCACGATCTTGCTGCCATCCATTCCCAATTTGGTCATTCGGGTAGCGTCGCCGATGCTCACTACGGTATTCAGGGAACGAATGCGCTCAACGCGATATCGCATACGTCTGTTCGGTCTATGCAGCGAGTATCCACTCGATGGCATGCTTGCTTAGATTGTTCACACCCACATGTCTTGGAGAGCGTTAGCGAATCGGGGGATCAGGAGAAATCCCTTCAACTATTGAACTCCCTCAAGACACCGCTCTCGTCGTGTGTTCAAGAGGTAGCACGGGAAAGCATCCAGGGCTTTTATACAACCATTCTACCTCATTGGACAAGCATATTGCAAGGTTTTGGCTCCAACCTTACCTCCCACCTTGACGCAACGTTTATTGGATCGTCTACTTCCACTTCGTCTCAACTGTCGCCCCTGATTGTTCACCCACTCCTTTCCTCGCGCATCAAAGTCTTATTTCCCGGTCAAGAGCGCTTTTCTTTCACTTCCCATCATCAGGCAGAGCTGGTGCAGAGCTGCTTGACCAACGACCACATATTAGCCGTCATGCCTACTGGTAGTGGAAAAAGCTTGGCTTTTTTTGCTGCCCCCGTACTCAATCCGTCCAGCTTGTTCATCGTAGTGACACCGTTCGTCGCCCTGACGGAAGACATGGACCGCAGGTTAGCCGCCTTACCAATTGTGGGTGGGAAATGGTCCTCCGACGTCAATCCCTTCGAGGCCCAGCTGGTCATTGTGCCTGCCCACGAAGCTGCTACAGAAAGGTTTTTTCAGTGGGCAGAAGCCAATTCAGGCAGATTGCAACGATTGTTCGTGGACGAAGCCCACCACGTCTTCACTTCTGATTCTTATCGGCCCTGCTTCAAACTCTTCCATCGACTCACTCAGCTAAAGAAACCCATCACTCTCCTAACCGCTACCATGCCCATCCGTTCCGTTTCAGCCCTCTGTCGATCAATGATGATCGACCCTGCGCTTCTTCGTCTAATTCGAGCCCCTGTGTCCCGTCCAAATATCAAGTACACCGTCTTTCGAGTCGATCCACAACAAATCCTTCAGACAACCGTCGATATATTCAACTCGTTACATCTGGCTGAAAATGAACGAGGCATCATCTACACGACCAGCATAGCCTTTACACAGCAGGTTGCTGCGCTGTTGCAAATCCCCGCGTATACCAGCCGTATTTTGCCCGACGAACATTCGAACAAGGTCGAGAAATCATCCAGGTTCCAGGCTTGGCGTTCCGGAGTGGTACAGTGGGTTGCGGCGACCATATGCTTTGCCGAAGGTGTCGATTTTCCAAGTGTTCGATATGCTATTATTGTCGAGCCGAGGGATATGCTTTCATTTCTTCAAGAGTCTGGCCGGCTCGGTCGTGATGGAGTTCATTCCCATGCCATCACCATATGGAGCTTTTCCCCGCCCCCAGCCCCCGCTAACGATCCGGATCACTGTGGAAGGAGACCTATGGCCCATTTTCTTCAGACCAACAGTTGTCGTCGTTTGGCATTCGAGCACTTTGATCCCGATGTGCATTCCTGTGCCTCATCCGTCACCAACGTCATGTGTGATCAATGCGAGAAGCTGTCCAATGTGATATGCCGCATATTTTGTTTGTTTCACTGAATTAAATGCTTGTTTTCAGTCCACCGAGTTGTTCGCTCCCCAGCCGCTTCGCTTCGATCTTCCGTTGGTCACGCAACCCACGGCTCCTGCACAGGTACCCTCTCACCACGCGTCTGTCGCTCCACCTCTCTCGAATTCCGTCGAAGCAAACGCCAACCTTATCCGTCACGCCTACGACAAAGGAAAAGAGAAGATCGAACGATTAAGGATGCTCGTTTGTCGCGTCACTGCCATTAACTGTGCAGATTGCTGGGTTCTTGGAGAATCCCATATAAGCTCCCACGCCCATACCCGACCGTATCTTTTTGACTCGTTGATGTCTAGTCTTCGTGCAAAGAGGAGGGACGACAACATCTTTTGGCCTTCATGTTATCTTTGTTGGATTCCCTTTCGTGCCCCGTGTAATCACCCCGCCATTAGCAGGGGTGACAAGCTCGTTCCTGATGGCTGTCCTAACGCCGAAATCCCATACTTGATACCTACCCTGGTGTCCTTAATTTATTTGTATGACGATGTTCTGGATACCTCTAGGTCTTTCCTTGCACCGTTGTCTGCTAGACTATCCTTGCAACCCCCTATTTCATCGCACAACCCACTTTCTCAGTTTCTAGATTGGGTCACACGGCCCGCAGATTCGCCCGATAGCATACCTAACTTTGCCCTATTTCTCAATAGTTTTTCGGAGTGTTTTCGTCGGTAGAATAGTGTTTTATCAACTCGACGTAGTAGGGAGTCATTCCAACCTCAACATACTGTCAACGAAGTCAACCACAATACTAGCTACCAATACATCAATATTTCAGGTGTGTCACGTCAGCGCCTTCAATAATCAGCCACTGTGACGTTTGTGTGACTGACGAAGCGGCGTGACCGACTCCTGCCACCAACCAACCCACGGCGTACGCCCTTCTTGCCACTCGTCTCCTCATTGTGATTTCAGCTAGATGAGCAATTCTAAACCGTCAGCTATAACCTAACGTTGTCGACCAAGCTGCGCTAAGCTTTCTCCGCCCTCCCTTTGCAACCCAACAGCCAACGACGCGTTCTTCTCTTAACACCACGTCTTTGTACGTCCACCGCCCTTCTTTACATCTTCATCGTACTTTCAGTTGGCCGCAAACAGCTAACCCGTCTCCCCTTGTTTACGCAGTCGTAATACGCCGATTTCTGCAGCATAGTCACATACGACAATCCCTCGTCCATACCTCGACAACGTAACCGCTAACAACGTCCTTTTCTCTCGGCCCAAGTCCTTGCCTAACACCGAGTTTGATCCCTCTGACTACATGTCTGTTGTTGACGAAAGCTTGGCCTCCCGTGAAACCTCCAATGCCGCGCAAGCCTCTCTCCGCTTCCCTCCCTCCCCTTCTAAATCGACCACTGCCCCAATCCTGCCACCTCAGCAACTACCCCCATCGCACAATGAGCAGGGATTGGCGTTTTCCCTTGCCTTTGGGGTGGATGATGCAGAGGTTGCTGTGCCAGATCTGGACGTCTTGATGTATGACCGGTATGGCTTTGATGTCGTCAGCCTAGTCAGGTGACTAAGAGAACCCTCTGCGATACACCTAGCAACCTCGTCTTCTGGCGGCAGCGTCGCTCGGCGACGACGTCTACTACTTCGACGAATCCATGGCTGCCCTCGAGGTGCATATAGCCAAGATGACTGGGACTTCTGACCTGTGATGTAGGCACGACCGGACTTGTTGATACAAGATGGCATCACGGCGCTCTGCGTGTTCTGGCGGTAAGCACTTGTCATTATTGTTGATGCTTAGGTTGAATGTACATACGGGTCATGCGAGTCCTCCAGTCCAACATGGGTATGGGGACTCGATGACTACCATTTCCTGCCGCTCTTGTTCAGTTCGGCGCAGCTGCGGGCGTCTTACGAACTGACACGTTCCAGGCCACCAGGCGATTCGCGTCCCTAAGATCGTCGACGAACTCGAAAAGGACTGCATGTATTGCATAAGATTCATAAACTCCATAAGTACTTGGTTTTTCCTTGTTTTCGGGTTGAAGCATGCGACTTGTGTGGCGTCTAGATCAAGACGGCAGCTCGACAATGTATCCGCTGTGCGCCCACCACCCCTTTTTTTACCATCACATTCGCTCATCACCTGGTTATGCCAGCCATATCCAGATGATGATGACTCGCTTGCCACTGATTTCGACTTCTGGGTCCATGGCTCTCTTCTTTTTGCTGACTGCTTCAATATCGTTTGACGCTAATGCTCCATCAGCTCTGAAAACAATAGCCTTTAAATTTTCCTATTCTACGTGTGGGTCATTGCTCTTGCTAGTCGCCTACATATACTTTGCAGATACACAAAAGAAAGCTTGAACGTAAATGTAATCTTGTACCGATACTGGCGTAGTCCCTCAGTGGCTAGGTAATACAAATGTGAAGATGTTGTTCATTCCATTGTCATGCGTCCATCACTTCATCATCCCATCATCGTCTGATTGTCCTTGTCAGGAGCGTGCGGCTGGTTGCTGTCCTTTCAGTCCCTTGCCCGACTATGAAACACAAATGGGGGAGAGGCGCCAACGAGCTGTGCGAACAACCCGACACGCCGTATGCAGCGGCGCGCGATCCCACGCACGTACAGGTCGACCCAGATGGACATACCGGTGACAACCAAAACGAGGGTGATGCATGCAAGAGTGAGAGCAAAGCATGCGTCGGAGAAGTCAGGAGAACGTTCCGAGACGTGCAGGGCGAGGTCGGGAGGTCGGGAGCGCGTCGAACGATGTCGACTGAGGGGGAGAGAGGTAGCGCTTTGGTGCACACACGATCGACGACGACGACTGTCGAAGACGATCAGCGCAATGAAGGGAGCGACGAAGACGTACCTGAGGGCTCCCCTACACCGCCTGCATCACTCGACGTACGCACGAACCAATCGCACGTACCCCAGAACTTCGAGCTTGAGGGGGAGAGGAGGTTAGTAGCGAGCTCCGAAGAAACATGTAACGATGACGAGAGGGATGCGACTGGAACGTCAAGGGACGTCAACGACGCCATAGACGTGTCAACGAAGCTGCCAAACACGTCAGAACGTGTCAGTAAACGTTCAGAACAGGATGAGGAGGAGAACTCACCAAAGAAGGCCCCAGACGAGCTGGAGGAGCTGAAACGCGACATAACACCACGAAGCGACTCCCACACCATCAGGGAAGGTCCTAGGGATGTGGAGAACGAGCACGACGGCAATAGGAACACGCCGTGTTGATGTAGAGGGCCAGGAAGGATCTTTGGTGAGCAGGAAGGCACCGAGAAGCATTGAGCGCGATTCGAACGGTGAAAACGTTGTCGACGATGGCGAATACGATGAGATAGGCCACGGGAGCGACAGGAGCGAAGGCGACGAAACGCATCCGCCATGTCGAGAAATCGGGCCAGGAGGCCATAGAGGCGAGAGATGTCGAGAGGTGTCGATGGCGCTGGATACGATGGGAGAGGGTGCCGGATGGATGGCGCAACGAGCGACACGCGCTGCGACTCGAAATCACTAGTTGGACAGGAAATGGATCAGCACAAGCAGCGCTGGGACACGACGCAGGACGAGATTACATACGCAGGCTCCACCCTATTATGTAAGGAAGGTAGAGCATCAAGGCCAAGGAACGAACTGTCCAATACAGTCCCTCATACATATTCAATCCCACCCAACACTTCAAGATATCTAACTCCCATAGTTTCGTTTCACGATGTTATCGCCCTACATGTGCTTTTTCGCATCGCGCTACTACAAACTCTGACAACGAACTCTATAAGCCCTATGCGTGTCTCCTTGAACGCCCTCTACACCCCAGGCCCGGCTCCTTGTCCCGTACCAAGCATCTGAGCCGCTAGCCTTCTTTATCTCCCTGTGTTGGCTCGTCACAGAAGCCCCTCGAGCTAGAACGGTGACGTACCTGATTATTCAAGTGGATTTCTTCGTAGTGCACCACTAAGCCCCAAGGTAGTCCTAAAAAGTCGCACAGAGGGCATTTGAAGCGGCCGTCTTCTTCCTTTAGCACCCAGGTTCTTCCTGATGCAGTCTGTCAGTCTTTTTTTTTCTGGCTCCAAAAATGCTGCTAACCGAATGTATATAGGGTCAGTTTTTCGTTTTCGTTGTGTTTGGCTTTGATATGACGTTCTAACCGCTGCGCATGCTCAACGCTGAAGCAGTAGGGGCAAATGGTTTTGGTGGGCATGGTCATTCAAGACGGCGCAAATTCCTCAGCTTTTAATAGTATTTTATGCTGATCCTTCTCACTTCGCGCATACGTTCGTCTTCTGTTTAACGGCTTACACTTAGGCTTCGTTACTCCAAAAAGATTGACACTATATCATAGTATTGCCGTAATTTACGGGTGATCAACGCTTCGTATCTTGATTTGGCAACCCCAGCTACAAACAAACATCCCCACAGAAGTAGCCCCCTTCTCCGGCCGTTCTCCCTCCAACCCAACTATCGCCTCTTCTGCGTTTTACGTTGAATACGCGACCCTCCCTCTGGTGGAGGACGTGCACTCGGCCCACAGCTCTGTGTCCATAGCATTTCTGGGTGGGTCATCAGATTCTATCGAACAACCTCTGCAAATCCCATTAGATGGATCCAAACCTGACAGTACCTTCGGGGATACCACCTGTCCTCTCAAATGCGAATCGGCTTGAGTCTGTGAGGGCAGCGATGCAGCCTATTCCTGATGATTCAAAGCACGCCCTTGGATCTCTCAAGGCGCGGCAGCAGCGGATTCGACATATTCACAGGGCTTTGCATGTCGGTGCTATACCCGAGCCGTCCTTGGATGATCTTAACGATGAGCAACTCGATGCCATGCAACTCGCGCTTGACGGATACGGCCTGTATATCACCGGTGCAGCTGGTACGTCATGCTTTCAATCAATGCGTTGTATTTTCATATCCCTCCCAGGCACGGGGAAAACCCACCTCTTTACTCGCATTTGTGAAGCGCTGATTTGCAAGTATGGATATCGCCCTGCCGTTGCCGTGACAGCCAGCACTGGAATGGCCGCTGGACGTGTTCACGGTGAGCAGCGGCTACTGAACATTTTTGACTTATGACTCGTGTTTCTGTAGGCCAAACCTTGCATTCTTGGGCAGGGTTCAACAATCCGCTCATGTCCATCGATAAAGCCGTGGATAAAGCCACCAGGCATCGAGCCACCTTCTATCGTTGGATAGAGGTGGATACCCTTTTAATCGATGAACGTAAGCCCTTCGATGTCCACGTCGCTCGAATCTTCTGACAGCCCAGCAGTGTCCATGATTGATGCAAGGTTTTTGGATCTTATTGATGCTGTTGCACGCCGCATACGGCAAATAAACCTTCCTTTTGGTGGTATCCAGGTTATATTGACCCCCTTGCTCCTTTTACGCTCTTCGCTAACTCGTGTCTCCCGTAGCTTGTCACTACCGGCGATTTTTTCCAGCTACCTCCATGCAGTCCCGACACGAAGCATCCCAAGTTTGCATTCGAATCCTCTGCGTGGGTTAATGCGGTCGACAAGTTCGTTGATCTCAGGACTGTCCACCGGCAGACGGATCCTGGTGAGAAATTCGAGCACCTCGATAACTCCCTCTGACACCATGCAATCCAGCTTTCGTAAAAATACTGAACGAGTGCAGAGTCGGCATTCCCTCCCAAGACACCATCGAGGTCCTCCGAGGCCTCCAACGCCCGTTGGATTCTCTTTCCTTCCCTCACCTCCGACCTGTCGAATTGTATGCGCTCCGGCGCCAAGTTGATCTTACCAATCAACGACATTTGGATCGATTAACCGGCTCTTTGTTTCGGTACGAGGCTGTGGATGGACCAAGTCACCCACAGTCCTTGCCTTATTACAGCGAGATGCCCGTCGACCCGTTGCTCTGCGTAAAGAATGGCGCTCAGGTCATGCTCAGGAAGAACCTAGGCAGTGGGCTGTTCAACGGATCTATTGGCACCGTGGTCTCTTGCCATTCAGTCGAAGACCTTGTTCGTAGTGGAAACACTCACGCGCAATGGGGTGATGGCTGCGTACGTCAAATTGATATCTCTTTAATACCCACGTCGTCGACGCCATCTCCGGAGGCATATCCTATCGTCTGTTTTGAAACTCCGGTGGGTCGTGAGCATGTTTTTTGTCGACGAGAGGTATTTCAGGTAGAGGATGCCCACGGACAGATCGTCGCTATGCGCACACAGGTCCTGGATCCACTCGTCAATCTACACTTGTCTGATGAGATAACGTTAGGTTCCGCTTATGCTTTCATGGTCCATGACGATGCACAAATCACAAGGACAAACTATAGAGAAGCTCTTCGTCGATCTTAGTGGGATATTTGCCCCAGGTTGGCAATTCATGTTGCCGTTGGTGGTTTCTCTGACCCGCTCCCTTAGGACAAGCTTATGTCGCTTTATCTAGGGCCCAATCCCTAGAAGGATTGCAGATCGCCAACTTTGACCCATTTCGGGTTCTTATGTTCCCACTTTTTCATAGCCATGTTGGCTAATTTTTCCCGTTTTAGATTAAAGCAGATCCCTTGGTATTGAGGTGGCATCACGACACCTTTGGAGACGAGTGATTACGGCAATACATTACTTCTTTTTTCACCATGTTTGTGATGCTTTCGTATTTTTCCGTCCGTTCTTTCTCACCGAAACAAACCGTGCCTTGACCCCGAGCTTCTTAAGCTTCGCCCGCAATCGCTCGTGTCTCACTCTGTCCCTCGATCATTGCCGCCCCTCTTTACATCGCGTCGTATCACGTTGTACCCCCTTTGTCGAGATGCACTCCGAGCAGAAATGCCCTTTTTGCCTGATAACCACCATTGACCCCGAGCGTCATTGTGATACCCATGCCGACACACCCGCTCTGACGCTGTTCGTTCTTAGTATGTAACCCACTGACGTCCGTGGGTATGGTTAATCATGATTCATAGACAAGCTGTATTGTTTGGGAGATGGTGATGCAGATGGTTACAAGTGCCCCCTCTGTCCTTTTTCTGGGTTCCCGTTCCCCCTGTACACACACCTCCAGTCGCACTTTCCGTCCCAGGTACGTATGCACCACATGCAAACCTCCACTGATTTCTTACTCGATCGTATCTAGTTACCCACAGATGAAAGCTGTGCGAGCTCTGCCGACGTGGAGGAATTATGTGAAGCTCCCCCTCTTAAAAAGCGCAAGCTATCGCTGTTAGAAGCCTCCAATGCGGAAAGCTTAGGTGCCGTAACCCAGTCCCAGCAGCCCGGACTGTCCGCACCTTTGCGTTTCAACCCCTTCTCCCAGAGAGCTCGAAATGAGTCTACGCCGTCTACCGGTGCTCGTGTCATGAACCCTTTGTACGTCGAAGAATTCGGTACCCCCTGCCCTAACCCCGGCATGCAAACCCCACCCCTGTCGTTGAAGGCAAATCACCATCGGCGCAATGATGATGTCCTCCCTGCTGTGGTCCCTGCCTTGCGCACGGGGTTGACTGACACCCTCCAATCTCAGATCCCAGTCGTCTCCGGCTTTCTCAACCGTCACAAAGGCATGTGCATGCTGCACACACTCCTCGGTCAAACTTCCCTCCACCCGCACACCTCTCTTTCATCCTGCGATCTCGGAAAATGGGTCTGGGACCCGGATTACCATCACTTTCGGACCGCATTTCGCAAGGAAAGCAACCCAGGCCGGTGTTCGTCTTGTGGGTGCCCCAAGATCGATGACATCTTGCACCTAGGCCAATGGAATGGCGGTGCTCGTAACTGCAAGGACGAGGATATGCAAGATTGGATCATTGGCCTCGCTTTTCATGTCTGGAACTTTGTTGAATTACGCAAAAGAACATTTTCGATGCTGAAAATTCCCGCAGATGCCTTTGGGGGTGGGTTAGAAGGCAGGTCTCTCTTTGCGCAGTGGTTGGGACGTAAAAATGGGCGGGATTTTTCCTGGGTCGCTTCTAACCTGTTAGATCTTTTATTCGTGATTGCGAACAATGCCAGTAGTCTTTTTGGTCGGTTCGAGCTAAAGCAGGGAGAAGAGGCGTAGTGGCTTATTGTACTTTGCACTCAATATGAGCATCGCATTCGACGTGTAACTGTCCTTGGTGTCGGGGTGACTGACTGAGCAGTACAACCGTGACTGACGAGTGACTGACAGCCGCGATTGCAAGGTTAGCTTACGCAACCTAACCATATACACTAGTAATGTGTATTCTCCTCGACCAACTCCACCCCGCGTGCAGCGGCACTGCACGCGAAGCAACTCAATTTTCTCGCTCTCATATATTTTTTCTCCCGCTGCGAGATTAACTTACGCGAACGCAACCCTTCTCCGAGTCCAACCAACACCACCAACCCACAGGCTCGTCTGACGAACTCTGTCGGTTTCCCGAAAGAGCTCTCTTAACCTACACACCATCCACCCTGTTATAACCCCCTGCATACTGTGACAGACTCGATACCACGCTCTGTCGTGCTGCTCTTAGCCGTTTCGCTTTACGCCGCGCCCAAACCCTTGGAGTTCCTTCTGACCGCCATATTCTTACTGTCTTGTGGGTGGCCCCGAGTTCCTTTGAGTTAGATGCTATATCTAATGAATAGATAGCTACTGCCGTATGCCATGGCTAAACGAACGGCTGATATGATTCAGTCCGAGGTGGGCCTCTGCACCTTCTCAATTCGGTTAAAGCTAATTACCTCCATCGTAGTTGGAGCGCTCCAGGGAACTCAGCAAGAATCGAAAGCGGAAGCAACGATCTCTGATGTACGTGTTTTCTCCCTCAGTGAAACACACTGGTGATCCCAATTTTCCCCGTAGGACACCCGAGCAAAAAGAAGAAGCTAAGACGCGAGACAGGGAAGCACAGCGGAGATCAAGGTATGTTACTTTACTTTGGGCCTACCTATATGTCTCATTTTTCTCAAGACAGAGAAAAGGCGAATTCACTGGTGCGAAGAAATCCCGTGGTTACAAGACCACATCACTTCCCCCGCCTGACAGCGCAGGTTGGGTTGCAGTCGACGCTGCCTTGAAGTGTATCCAAGACACCAACCAACTGGCCTCTCTCGATCCTTCACCCTCAATGAACGAACACCGGGCTGCAGACGCGGGCGAATGTATCCCCCCCATCAACCCTGAGCTCGAGTTTGAACCCTCTGGGTGTTTGGAAGACCGGCCAAGGAATTCACCACTGCCGCCTACAATCCCGTCTTCACCTCTGACGGACCTATCAGAATTCACAGTAGACGAATTTGATCCGTCCGATAACCCTCGGCTTGATTTTGTTACGGACGTCCTCGGGGTCCAGGTCTGTGTCAACGCTGAACAGATTGAATGGACTAGCGGACAGCATTCCATTCTACCATACCTGGAGGTAGAGAATGACGATGGCAAGGTTGAAAACCTCCTGATGCACGACCAACAATACGTTCAAGGTTTGGCCCGCCTTCCAGAGAGTCAGCCTTCCAGCTCGCTCGTTCTGTTCCTTGATCGACACATGAAGAAATTCGACCTCGTCAACGCTGCTCGTGACGGGTTGTCGAGGAATAAAGCTGTGGTCGTCCGAGGCTTTCTTGATGTCGATGGCTTCGAGTTCACCATGGCTGGCCTCGTCGAAGAGTTTAACACGCTGCCTAATCGTCCGATGGAGGTGCACGGTATGTCACTGCGCTTTATAAACATTTAGGAAAATGCTCATGTCTGCTTTAGACATGGGCAAACGTGTACATGACTTCAGCGATCCCTTTGTGCACACAACGGTCAGTCGGTTTGTCCGCGACATCGAAAATCCCGGGGTGGTCAGAGTAGCCTTGAATTTCCCTCTTCCACAACTGGCTATCCCCCCTCCCTTTGAGTAAACGTTTTTCGCTGCATACATATATTTGGCTAACTTCTCGTCAGAAAACTGGATGATGGCCTGTGTCTCGGCTGGGCCCAGACTCAGGGACTCGTCCCTGTCGATAACCAGTTGCTTCCTGGAGATATTTGGACTGTCGGATCCTGGGCCATCGCTCATCACGCTGGGATTGTGACATATCCACATCACGACGCTGAAGGGGCTGGAACGTACGCCATTCCTCTCTCAGGCATCAAGAATTGGGTTCTCTTTGCCATCAAAGACCAACAGATCACCCGGCAGAGGCTGCCCCGCTTTTTGGCCAACCTCAGCCACCCCGACAGTCGGCTCGATGAGTTCCTTGCGCAAGTGGATGCTGAGACGATCCATCTATATCCGGGAGACTTGATGTACGCGCTCCTCTATTCCTTGTTTTGTACCGCTCTTTTACCTCTGAGGTTAGCATCATGCCCCCAGGTCAGATGCACTCGGTCTATACACCAGTCGCAAGCTTGTGCCGGGGTGGAAACTTTTTCAACCTCGATACGATGCACCTCATGGAGCTGTCAAGGTTTGTGGACACCACCAAGGCCAAGTATGTCACGAACCAGGCGCATATGGGAACCTTGGAGACCCTGTGCAGAATTGTCCTCACATTACCCTTTCTGTCGAGGGCTCGCAGTAAGCCCCCCTGTTTGACCGTCTGAAAACATTGCCAAGCGCATTTTTCAGAACTGTATAAGCGCTCTTTGATTTCCCTCTGTGGCATGGTCGTCCACCACACAAAGTACAATGCAAGAGGCGGGTTCAAGCAGCGGTGCGAGTCCATCGACCAGGCTACGGATATCGCCCAGGCTGTCCTCGCCTATTTCGGTCTGAATACCTTCCAGCTATATACCAACTTTATTTCCAAGCCCGATGCGGACATGTTCGATAGAGGGGAGGTGGTGGATTCTGATGTGTACGATTTGTTCAAGGACCTTCGTATCAAGATCACCACCACGCAATAATTGACGTCGTTTCTTTTAGCCCTTAACATACATAGTAAACGATTCTGCACTTTTATTGCGTGACCAACTATTTTTACACAAAGGTGTGAGTGACTATTTCCAACAAATTTAACCATAGCGCGCGTAGCTATCTTTCACACATATTGTTGTCGCTGAGCGCTGAGGCCGTCCTTAACTCCTATCTCGTCTCGTCTCCTTGTCCATGCGTTGGACGGATGTACTTCCATTTCCTACGACGTCGTGTGCTTTATATAAGCCCTTGCTTCTGATCGCTTTTGGTGATCCATTAGGTTAACTTCATGACCCAGCCGGCCTATCTTGTCTCCTTGTCCATGCGTTGATGGATGGATCTACTTCCATTTCCTACGACGTCGTGGGCTTTATCGCCCTTGCCAACCTTGACATCCTTCTGGTTGCTTTTGGTGATCCATTGCCACGTTTCACCCCGCTCTTCTCTGAGTCCGTCTTTGAGCGTCTCCTTCAAGTTTACAATCTCTACGGACCGCGGCGTCCGCTCATTCTTGACCCGTAACGTCTTTTCTTCTACCACCAGCTTCGTTGTGTTTCACGCACTGAACCCGTGGGCTCACTGACCAGCACTCTCCCCTTCCACAACTCCATTGCCGCTGCCCTCGTTCATCCTGTACGCTTCTTGCTTCCGTGGCATGTCTCAATGGTTTCTCCAAATCGTAACCTGCGTAACATCTTTTCGATCTGATGCCAGGCCGTTTCTCAATACTGCTTCTGTAAGATTTTTCACTCGTTTTGAGATGCCATGTTAATCCGTCTTCCTTTTAGCCTCACAAGAAGTTCCGTTCAGAAGTTAGGGTTAGCCCCTTTTGAACCCCGCACCGTGTACGTTTATTATCCTCCGTCCTCGCGGAGTGACTAATTCTCACTTCGTTGTTCACTCACACCGGTATGTCTACTTCATCTTTGCACCCAGCCAACCTTGACAGCTCATCGAACAGCACCATGATCCCTACACCTTCACCGTCACCACCTGGGCCGCTCACCTCGGGCACGTCGATCGAAAGTGCTCCCGCAATGAGCCCCCCGTCGTTTTTTACACCTGTAATCCTTCCTGAGAACATCTCCCCGCTTGTCATCCAATGTCGAACCCTCTCATATGGCGTCCATAGCTTCCTTGTTCGCGTCAGCACGCACTGCCCAGTCTGTTACTTTCTTGGTCGGCCCCTCCCCGTTCTTACGAAACGTATTCGTGCGTATGGAGACAGCACAGAAGTGATCAATTTTCATCATGGTCAACCTACACTTTGTCCTTACCGACTCGTCCATCCATCCACCCCCTTTTTTGACTTTTCCCGTGAGGTTTACTCATCCTTGCGCCGCAGTGACTCCGGCGGTGATGGAATAGGTGTGTGCGACAGATGCGCTGACCCCTACGCATTAGTCGAAGGCCACGATGTCTGTATCTATGGACAGGCCTTGTTCGTTCTCGCATTCCTTGTCTGGGAGGATAGACCAACACGCGACCGTGTATTTACGTACATTTCATCGAGTGCGTCTGTCCTGGTTCCAGATCTTCAGTCACGCGAGGCCTATGCCGAATGGCTTGGGTTCTCCATTCGCTCCCGTCCAAGCCTTAACCACATCCATCTCGTTGCCGTGGCATATCATGCTTTGAGGCGTGCGCGTCTCCTTCCACGGTTAGCCTACGCCATGCTCTTTTGTGTTTTTTTTTTTTCTGATCATTTCCTCCTAGTCCCGAGGCTCCCATCGTCGAGACCTCATCTTCATAGACCACAAGTTGCTCCTAACCTTGTCGTTTCTTCCATAGTTTCTTGTCCCCGCAGTCGTGCCGTTCGTCGTGGTGGGCCAATTCACGCCTGGGCCTTTAAATTGCTTTGTGTGGTACCACCAGTAAATACTCTCAGACAAATTTTTTGTACGCATCATGACTTCTAGGGTTATCACGATTTGGGGATTTTCACCACACGTCCGAAATGAGGCTAAGAGCGAATGGCGCACCGGACGATATAATATCTTACACTATCGGAGGATGGGCCTGAAGAGGGAGCGCTGGGTGGGTGCGATAAACGGCATGATGCAGGAGCTAGGATACTCCGAGTCTCCAGCTGAGAGCTGCAGCTGTTGCAGTGAGGCGGCGTCGTGGCGAAATCCAAAGAGCCACACCGCGCCTCACTTACTCATGCACGGACTAGTCATAGTACCAAGCAAGTTCCAGCCAGGGTTTGCAAAAATGCATGGTAATGGCACCGTACGAGGAGTTATCATGCTGCTTGGAAAAGGATCATCAGGAAGGGGTTTGAGTCACTCAGCTGGCATTGGTGAAGACAACAGTACAGCGTGTAGGGTGTCAATTTGAGCGTAAGCACTGCTGGTCCAGCATCTCCCTAAGTTTCAAACCGACCTGTCTAATCCGAGGCCTTGACCGCAGTCTTTTGTCAAGCTCACATCGCCTTGTATACGGCCCTGCGCCGCGCAACGATCTTTTGCTCACTGGAAGCGTCATGGGAACACATCCGCCCTTTCCCACGACATCCGCTTTTCCCCACGCTACAATGCCCTCCTGCTCACCCTTCCTTCTCAATGTCTCGTACGACATTGCGGCCCACTCGATTGCCCCTTCCGACCACCCGAGTGTCGTCTTACCATGCGCATGCATGATATTCCCAAGAATCACGTTCATCCGAGCACTGGTTGTGGCCCTGTATGTCCCCCTACTCTCAGTCACGCGCTTCCAAGCCTTGCAGAATTCTGCAGAAGGCATCTATCGTCCTTCGAACCACCCAGGCAGTCTGTGGGAACCGTTAGGAAGGATCTGCGATGGTTTTCTCGTTCTCTGCGGTGGTTGATGCTGAACTGTGAGTCTTTTCCTCCCCGAGTGTAGGATTGGGTATCTAATATTTGTACCGCCTCTCAGATCACTCCCCTGGTCATTCCATCGATGTTAGCCAACCCTAAGGACCCATAGGAAGGGTCTGCAGCACGGCGCTTCCAATCTGCAT
>MU131005.1:0-40202 GCA_015039435.1 Imleria badia
TTCTTTGAGGGAAGAGTGCTGGACATTGCGCAACCAGACGTGCGTGTGCATCGTGCAGTGAAAAAGACATTTTTCACCCCCTGACCACGGTCGGATTCTATCACCTCTAGATCTCCCACTGTGGTGGCATCTCCAAACTTGTACGCATTACCGCGCTCGCGGAGACGTACTAGTACGACGTTGCTCTTGCGCCATATTGCCCGTTGGGCCCGATTGCACTTGCAGCATGTGTCGCAGTAGGGGTGACGTGGCTGAACTGTGAGTCCTCCTTCGCGACCAAACTTCCGGGCATCTGATCTGTATGACGGTCGTCATCCAACAGATGAGTTGGCATGTGAGGCTACGGACAAGTGAGGTACCGGCACTGAACAGCATCCTATCAGATCCACTACAACAGCCAAGACGCAGATACCTCGAGGATCCGAGCGTATTCGCTGTTGAGGATGGATATATCTATGCGCCGTTTGGTGAGTGATGAGACATGTGCGATGGCGATGTCTCTGACGATCCACACCATTATCTGTTTGGGCCTCAACGTTCATGACTGCCGGGCCTCCGCGGTGCATGATACGCTCTTCCGCGCTTGATGCCACCATCAACGAGACGCTCGTCAGGACGCGTTCGGCTGCCTACACCCAAGACGCATGGAGAAACCCCCAACGGAGAGGCGAAGACGGAAGTCTGGTAGTCATGTTGTCAGTATACGAGCCCCGAGCTGTTCATGGCGAAGAATTTGAAATATAATGGTGGGCAGTAAAATTTCCAAGTGTTTCAAAAGTCTTTTACGACGTGGTCGTGTCGAGTAGATACGACGACTCGCCATCGCCAAAGCAACATTACGACGACTAGCCATCCGAAAAAAGAATCATGAACTTCACAGCCAGTGGTCGTGGCGGTGTCCCCTAGGCAACAGTATCGGTGGGGAATGGTACTCCAAAGCCTGCTCGGGACGATCGATAAAAAGGAGAGATAGATTGCATATAATTTGTCCATACTCACGAGGCATAAGTTTTTCGTCGGGCTCGAGATGCTTGCCCACCATCCCCGCGCACCAGTGCAAGAAGAGGCACTCCCCGATAAAACGACCATTTTGATCCCCACTGCCTCTACCCTGCGAATCGAACCCACACCTAGAAAACAAGAAGCAGCAGACTATACGTTCCGCCTAATTGGGTACCGGATTATCGGCTATCGCAAGGATTGTCTGAGCTTTGGTTGACAGTAGACAAAATCATAAACTCACCTTCGTTGCTTAATACCGCTGGACGTCCCCCACACCATGGCAATCGTGCTCACCCAACCTCCGACCACTCACTTCCATCGACCCTCGTTCAGTCTCCGTACATTTGTTTCGGATGGCGGACGCGAAACTCCATGTGGCGAATCACCTCGACTCGAAACACCAGCCATCACCACCGTCACGGGTAAATCACAGCCTCTTCCTTCACTTCCGGCCGAACTGAACCTGGAAATCATCGACACCATTGCTCGTCGTGTACCTCGGTCACCGCGCCGAGACGAGCCCTACGATCCCGCAGACCTCGATGCCCTCTGCACCTGTGCGCTCGTATGCAAGCTCTGGCTGAACACCGCGAGGATTGGGATATGGAAATGCGTACGGCTGAGTAGCAGGAAGAAGGGCATGGCGTTTATCCGGTTATTACGTGCATATATGCGCGACAGCCTTGGAGCGTGGACGATACCCAGCCTTGGACGCTACGTCGTGCATCTGTCTGTACGGGAGACACGCGGGGACGCCTGGGATCCAAGGTGGCTGAACGATGCCCTCCCGCATCTCGCGGTGCACCTCCCCCACGTCCAGAGCCTTGAGATGGAGTGCGTTACTTGGGAATACCTGTCTTCTCGGTCGCGCATGGCGTGTCTCCAGGCGTTCAAGTACGCGAGACATCTTGCGCTGCGTGGATTCGCGTTCCATACGACCAGAGACATGTACGACTTACTCGGCGAGTTTACAGAGTTGGAGGTGCTCACACTGGATGGGGTACACTGCGACACGCCAACATGGTCCGCGGTGGATGGTGAGAGGAGGATTAAGCTGCCACCGAAGTTGAAAGAAGTAGGATTTAAAGAAGTGGCTTGTCTTGGAGGTAGATTTCATATAGAGTAGTGCTACGACTTGTATTCCCACGCACTCTTTGTCCCAACCATGGCAGACGCAGGTAAAGATACGCTTCCCTCCCTACAAATCTTCTAGTGTTGATCACACCGGTACAAGGATTCTTCAAGGGCACTTCTGCTGACCAGGACAGGCGCTTCTCCGACAAGGAACTCAAGCTCCTCAAGTCAATCAAGTTCCCTCCGGATTTCGACAAAAAAGTGTGTTGTCGACGACATTGCAGACCAACATCGTGCTTATCATTTCCCCTTCTCTCAGGTCGACATGAAAAAAGTAAATTTGCAGGTCATAAAACCTTGGATTGCAAAAAAGGTCACCGAACTCGTTGGCTTTGAAGACGAGGTCGTCGTCGAGTATGCCATGGGTCTGCTCGAGGACCCGAATCACACCGTAAGCATCATGCCCTCTTACCGTTGACTTTCTTTCAATTCAATCGTGCACATGCCAGACCATAGACCCGAAAAAAATGCAAATAAACCTGACTGGCTTCCTTACGTCTTCTACCGCTGCCTTTATGACAGCGCTCTGGAGTCTCTTGCTCGAGGCACAGGATTCACCCGCTGGTGTCCCAAAGACATTTGTAGAGGAGAAAAAGGAAGAAATGCGCAAGGCAAGGGAGCGCGACCAACGTACGTTTGGTGAGAGAGATCGCAGGGCTAGGTTGGACGAAATCCGCGAAAACGAAAGAGGCGACCGTGGTGAACGTGGTGGGAGGGGTCGAGGTAGGGGTCGGGGCCGTGGCCGCGGTGGCTTCGAGGGTGGCGGCAGAGGTAGAGACGGTGGCTGGGGTGGGCGGGGTGGTGGCGGGGTATGTGTCCCTTGATAATCCGTATTCAATTCCGCTGAATCATATTTTCCCTCAGCGTCAAAATCGTCGGTTTTCCTCGCGCTCTCCACCACCGCAACGCCGTCGCTCCCCATCTGGGTCACCTTTCGATGCCCGCAGCTCTCGCTCACCACCACCACCTGCCCATCGGCGCTCTCGCACACCACAGAGATTTAGTCCACCACCGGCCCGCCGCTCTCGCTCTCCCCCTCAACGTTCACGTCGTCGTTTCAGTCGTTCGCCCTCTCCTCGCAGACGCCAACGCTCTCCTTCCATCACCTCTCCTAGAGGTGGTTCTCGGTCTCGCTCACGATCTCCTCCCCCCGCTCGAAGGCGAAAACGTTCCCCTTCGCGCTCTCGCTCACCCCCAAGAAGGTACAGCGCCGGTAAAGATAAGCGCCGCAATAGTCGGAGCCCTCCGCCGCGCAGACGTCGTTTTCCCCGATCCCCAACACCACCCTCAAGTCGTTCACCTTCGCCTCAAACTCGGTACGGTCGTCGCCGAAGCCCAAGTCCTAGAGGCGGGCGGGACAGCTCGTCTCGCTCTTGTACTCCACTGCCGCGTCGCCGAGATTCTAGGGAACGCGATCGGACTGTGGAAGAAATGCGTCGTGCTAGGCGAAGTCCGTCCCCTGGGATGGACGTCGACAAGGCAGAAACGCGCTCCAGGACACTCGATTCGGACCTCCCTCAAAATTCACGAGGTGAATTGAAGATCAAAGGTCAAGCGAACGCCGGCAAGTCAAGATGGGAGATCGAAGAGAAGCAGGTTCGTAAAAACATTGTATTCAATGCTCGATTGCTAAGCTCAAGTAGGACAGGAGCGCCAAGGACAATGATGTTGCTGCGAAACACGAATTAGAAAAACGTGAAAATGAGTTAAAGGAGCGAGCTTTGAGGAACAAGGTGATCAGGACGAGGAAAGGCAGTGGAGGCGGGGGCGGTTCGTCTGGTTGAGCATGTGTTGTGGCCGGTGGTATACTTCGTGTTTTCCACCCTGGATATTCCCACTGATCGCTACGTATTACCTCTCTTCCCGAGGTACCAGGACCAGTTGAAATAAACAACTCTTCTCTCCTGGCTGGCGAACACTTTGATATGTTTTCTCGTTTCTTCTCTTGTTTGTGGTTTTACTCAAGCGTATACACGATTTATAGCTGTTCCAGTGATTTTACCCCAGTGCTTGTCGATTACTGCCCTCCGAATAAACTATGTTTGCTGACTAATGCGGTCATTGAGAATGTCACGACGAGCCTGACAGAACCTCGGGTATGGTGAGATGGTTTCCCCCATGTCGTTTCATTTGAGATGATGGCGGTCATCTCGGATTTGGGTTTTGTCACCACAAACTCCTGGCTCCCAACAGCAAGTTCCGGACATCATAACTATCTGAGATAATGCCTGCAGCCGTCAAGTTGTCCTCGGGCAGGAACCCGCGGTATGCTACCATCTCATGTTGGCGCCACTCGTCTCATGGCCTCTCATGGCCCATCTGTCGCTGTATATGCGACCTGTCAAGGTCTCTCGGGTTGACTATTTCCGATCTTGCATTCACCACTAACGTAAACCTCCGTTCCAACCCCACTAGCCAGCTGTCTGTGTCGTGCCTCCATGGACATTGCAGCGTCGGCAAAAGTTGGTCACCCGTAGGTCCGTCGATCTGGACGCACAACAGCGCTCCCCAATGCAGGAGACCACGAGAAGCACCCGTGGTTCTCTCCCCACACATTGCACGTCGTGTACCCACAAAGGAAGGCCTCGGGAGCCACAACGCCCCCGGTCCGCCCTGTAAATAAAGCGCTCTGAAACGGGTGCACTTTTTTCTGATCACCCTGATGATCGGACGACGAGATCCCGAACGTGCATCTCGCTCGTGTTTTGTAGTCAAGGGAACCCTTGGGTCGACGCATGCCGGTGACGACGACTCTCACATAGGCTTGGACGACCGTGGCCACCTATGATACGTTGTGACGGCCCGGCCGGGTGATAACCACTTCAATTCCCCCATCGAAGATGATCACGCAGTGCTCACACCGCAAACCGACACCACTGGCTGGGGATAATCAAAGTTGACACTCCGGCGTCAACGCTTATGCCAGTACCAGTCATCTTCCCCCGAAATGCGTCGAGACCTCAACTCGTCGAGATTTCTACGAGTCCCTGGCCTTGCAGGGTCCTGCCCGCATGCTCGCACTCGCTTGCGATGACCCCTCGGCCAACGACAGCGACATGGAACCCTCCAGAAACACTCCTCTTTGGCCGCATCATGAATACAACCGCCGTACTTATCGGGGACGGCTCGTCTTGTGTTGATGGGATCTACGCGGTCGGTCGGTTATCGTAATCATCCCCTGCCATCGTGCATGTCGGCAAATAACTTTATATAAAAACGATACCCCAAAATTGCCTCGTTTCCACTGCGGGCATAACGTTGACGATGCACGTCAGCTTGTTACACTCAGTGTCTACACTCCAAGTGACCGTACTTTCTTCGAGCGAGATCTGAATCGGAACAAGTCTAAGCGTTGTCTGGCCGCACTATGTATTAAGCTCACCCCGTTGATCTCTGAATCGCATTCTCCGCGTTCGGCGTTGATGACGCGTCGACGTGTGGATATTGACATTCGCCACCGACCTTCAATGAAACGATCCGAGGCGGTTCAAGCATCCCAGAGGTCCTCCGGATCAGACTCTCCTCTCGCCTCCTCCTCGCCTCCAGTGTGCCCTCTGGGCGCTCCGTGGACCAGCTGACTCGCTTTCCCCCGCCAACGGCTCACTCGGCGACACAACAACACCTCAATGTCGTCCACGCTCTGACACTCGTTCAGAGCGAGCCGAAATTTGGAATACCACGGACGACACGCGCTATCGTCGCTGTCATCTATCCAGGTGTGCCGAGCTCGAGATGCGGAGACGCACCATTGAAACTCGAGAATGTACCGCACGTGCGCTTGCATCGTCTTGAGCGTCGCCACGCCCGCGAGACGCTTGCACATCTCGAGATAGTCGAGGGCCATGAGGACTGGATCCCGAAGGGCCTCTCCCGAAAACAAACTACGATCGCGTCAGTCTTTTTCGTACACGAAGAGAGCATGGACATCACACCACGGATTCCCGAGCAGCGTTTCCCCAACCATGACCCCGTCCGCGCACGTATAGGCTGCATTATGCTGGACGTCTGAAAACGTCCGTACGTTGCCGTTGCTGACGACGGGAATACTGAGCGCCTGTTTGAGCTCGCGTATGGCATCGAGATCGGCTGCACCTTGGCGTCGCCGTTTGGCAGATACGTGGCGCGCGTGCAAGGTGACCCACGATGCGCCCGCGTGTTCGAGCAGACGACCGAAATCCGTCGTCTTGGCCGAGGGGCAGAGACGTATCTTTGCAGACGACGGGACGGTGAGAGAGTGCGCCATCGCGGAGACTGTCGTCGAGAGTGGGGTCGTTAGAAACGCGTTCGAGAGGATCGGATGGCATCAGGCACCTATCGAGTCGACCAACGGCCAGTCCTTTTTCGTGAGCAGATACCCTCCAAAGTGACCTTGGCGTGCATGTTCCTGAGGACACCCGAGGTTCAGGTCTAGAGTACTTTGCGAATAAACGTGTGTGAACGATATGGTTGTGGTATGGCTCCGCACCTATCCCGTCACAATAGGCTTCGACGCACCGCGCCGCGCTCACGACCATTTGTGGGTCATTCCCACAGAGTTGTACCACCACGGGACGTGTACAGGCGCCCCAGTCGGGATGCGTCGATTGAAGATCTCGAAGATGAAAGTGGAGGTAATCAGGGTCGTCGAGGAGCCTGTGAGAATCGAGCATCTGAGTGTATGTCAACGTCGCGCCATACCGCCGAGTAAGCATGCGGAAGGGAGCGTCACTCTGGTTGACCATCGGGGCCGAAATATAAGTCAGGTCAGGGATCATCGTCGTTGCTTGACGCGTTCATTCCTGGGAACCTCGTTTGGGCAAAAGTCCTTGCTGTAGCGAATAGATTATATCAAGATTAGATGCTTAAAACATTCGATGGTACAGATAAATAGAAAATACTAGGAAACGACGCATGAACCGTATGCATGGAAAAGAAACGACTCCAAGATGGTATACATAACACAATCTAGCAATGCATGTCACGGATATCAACAAATGGGGAAAAGAGAGTTATGTACAACCGATTCAGTGAATCCCAGAGACTGATGAGTCTATGTATGCGGTGAGCCAGAACAAGGATGCGAAAAGCATGAAACAAAAAAAGGCCTGCACACCAGAAATCCTTCAGCACGAACCCGAAACAAAACACATTACCCAAAACATCCCTTATGCTTCTTTCGACCCCTTGTTCGTTGCTGTATTCATTTCGGGATCCGACTCCCGATGGAACAATCCATTTCGTTTCGGTAAACCACCTTCACATTGAGCAGAGGTCGAGCGTTTTATGACTTGTGGACCCCCTTTACGATTAGAATCCTGTGGACTTTTCGGGGAAAGATCAGGTGAAGATACTTGGCACAAGCCCGGAGATGGGCTCCGAGCCGGGTTCTCCGATGCTCTTCCTTCATGCGGATTCTCCCCGTGTGATACGCTAGACCCCACCGTGGACCCATCCTCTTCTCTGAGAATGATATTCGCAACACTCGATACCGGTGGGAAGTAACCCATATCCACGCTGGGCTGGGTAACAGGTGGGAAGTACCCGTGTGATGGCTCGGTTTGTCCATCCGCTGCGTGTACTGGCGCTCCGACTGCCGGGTTCATCCATGGCGCATGTGCCCAAAACGCACCGGGAGTCATCGTTACCCCAGGCGTCAATGCCACACCGGGTGTCATCGGCACTGGGACGCCGGTCATGGGCATGGATACTGCTGGGGCAACCATTCCCGGGGATAGCGGTACCATAATTCCAGGCGAAAGTGGGATTCCAGGCGAGAACATGTGGGGGTGGATCTGCGTGTATTGCATTCGCTGTTGCGGCGCATTGGAGGACTGCGGGTAGTATGGGGGTTGGGGCACTTGCGAAATTGATTCCCGCCTCGGGGGTTCGGCTTGTCTTCCTTCATCCTGGGGCGCACGTTGGCTCCGCTCCTCGCCCCCTTTATCACTCCGTGCGTGTCCGTTTTGCATTGGAGTCTGTCCCTGGGGAGGTAAAAATGTAAATGGTGGCATGCTGGGCGTAATCGGGGGTAACCCATAAGGAGTAATAACGCCGTAATGCACAGAAGTCGTGTGATGAGGGTATGCGCCATACTGCGGATGGCCAGGATGATGCAGCGGACTATGCACGTGGGCAGGATGGGTTAGGGGACTACCCATCGGATGATGAAGTGGACTGCCCATCGGATGTGGATGCACGGGACTGAGAGGATACCCTGGGTGATAGAGTGGACTCTGGGGATGCGCATGCGGCGAGAAGACCACTCCCGGTGGAAGGGTGAAAGCAGTTGGCGGAGGAAGTGAAATCGGCCCCGGGTGTCGATGAGAAGATGACTGCGAGGATTTTTTGCCATGGGTTTGAGGCCCCGATGATGAAGAGGCCTGGGGTTGTTGCTCCCCAGACGGCGTCAACGACCTCCTCTTCTCTTCTGCTTGTTTGCTTTGGGCTCTGTTAGCACGCCGCATCCCGAGCGCACCGAGCGCCGATGTAACGTAGTCGACATTCCCGTTAACCTTGCTCGCAGGAGAGTCCTTGCGTAGGTGAGGTTTTGACGCACCCCAAGTCGTGTCGGATGTAGGCGATGAATCGGTATTAAGTATCGACTGGGCTAACAAAGACGCCTCGGGAGAGGCCTCTTCGGGCGTACTTCGTGAGGGTATTTGAGTACTTGCGTGTCTGGGAGATGCTTGGGTACATCTACTCTCTGGCGATCCAATCCTCGAAAGGTCAGGCCGGCGGTTACTGATGCTATCACCATTGAAAGGTGGCGAAGGAATTTTGGAAGCTGATCCCGTCGACCCTGGGTGTGATCTCGACTTTGCAGCTGGTAAAGTGAGCGCCATAGCCACGGGACCCAACGAAGGCGGCTTTGAGGTTCCCATCGCAGACAATGGAACCGATGATGAAGGTGTTGGCCCATCGTCCTCCAAGAGCGGCGCAGCGAGGTGAGCGACAGACCTCTGAGATGATTGTCCTATGCTAGGATTTTGCGAGGTCGTTGATCCCATCGAAAGCTGCTGTGAGGTACCGGTGCTAAACGGCCTTTCCGAGGCAGGACCAAACGCAAGTCTCTCGGAAGCAGTGACACAAAAAGGTTTCTCTGCACCAGCAGCACCAAATGATGGCCGCCCTGAACTCGAAAAGCTTGTCCGTTGCGACCCCAAACCAAGGGCTACGCCATCATTGAGTACGTCCCCCCTCGAGGAAGCTGCAGTCAAATTCGGCTTACGGGACCCAGATGAAGAGAAACTTGATGTGCAAGAGGATCCAGCACTCAGGGTAGGTTGGGGAGAGCCAAAACTTGTGCCAAGTGATGTGAGGGAGTCGGGAGTAAGATTGATGTCATGCAGATCCGTGACCAACGTCAAGTCCGTGACGCTCCTCAAGGAATCCGTTACACCAGAGCCGTGCACTGAAGAGCCGCTGGACGACATCTTTGCAGATATCGGACATGGTGACCCAGTAAGCGAGTGTGGCTGGGATAGGGAACGGGCGCATGGGGGGAGAATGGGTTGTGCTAGTGATGCACCCAAAGAACTTCCACCCAACGATTGGCCCTGCGGCTGCTGTAAGAGATTCGATTGCAGATGCGATGGAGACTGAGACAGAGCAACGGGCGTCATTGAAGGCGATTTAAACAATGAACTGCGTGGTTGTGCCAGAAGAGCATCCAATTGAGCGGGCGTTAGACCCTCCGCCTCAAGTCGAGAGCGCTGCAGATCAAGATGCAATTGTGACTGAGCAAGTGCATCGAAGTGAGAGTGTGATCTCCCATCATGAGCACTGAGTGCTTCAAATCGCGATAACGGCGATGACAGCTGGGGAAGTGAATCATATGGCGAGACAAGCGAGCTTGATACGGCCTGTGACGAAACACCAACAAGCGAAGTATTTTGCGACGACTGGGCAAACTTGTCGTAGTGGACCTTCAAGGACCTGCCATTGAATTCATACCTACCAAATGAAGAGGATTGTGAGCAAGTGCATATAATCAATTCGAAAACAAACAAAAAAGTACAGTCTTGATCACATTCCAGACTAGCGCCCGAGAGAAAGAAGAGTGCCAAGCTGATAGGGCTCGAGCGACATCCGATACATGACAAACCAGCTGCTCTTTGGACTTACCCGTCAAACATTCGCCTTGCACGCTCTGCGCCATCTTCGGTTACGAAAGTAACCGTGCCGAAACCGCGAGATCGGCCGTCAGGGCCAAGAGCAACGTCTGCACGTGTGACAGCACCCGCAGCACGGAAGAGATCTTTTAGATCCTGCCATTGGATGTGGAAGGGTAGCTTAGGGATCGGGTGAGCAATACGGCACGTGAGAGAGAATGGGGTCAAAAGGCGATCGCCCGGTTTTATCGATGTGGTGAGGAAAGACGTACATTGCCAACAAAGAGGGTGCGCATTCCTGTTCCACCGCTGAGTAACTCACCATTCTGTGGGAGTGCGATTGAAAAGTCGTCGTTGTTCAGGGCGCTCAAGACAGGGATATTAATCCCTTGTTGTACGAATGGTACAGAAGGATTGGGAAAGGAAGGATTAATATTCAACTCTGCATCAAGCGTCGCGCCCAGTCGGTCTGGACGAACTTCTAGGATTCGTGTTTGCCAGCAATAACCGTTAAACATATCAATGGCCCGACCGGCATCCTCTGCGGTGGCGAGGAGTACGGTGCCATAACCACGCGAGCGATTATCTGGTCCGAGGGACACATCCGCACGAAGGACGGTTCCGGCACGGCGAAAGAGGTCTTTGAGGTCCTGCCAGCGGACGCGATACGGGAGCTAAAGGGATGACTAAGATGGGCTGCGGGAAGGACAAGGACACGTACGTTTCCTACGAAGAGCTGGGTGCGCGTATCCCGGAGGGGTCTGTCGAGGGATGGATGCGAAGAGGTTGCCATCTTGATGACGGCTTCGATGTCATCGTTCGTGGGGGTCGATCGAGTTGCCGGGGAGTATTCGGGTGGAGGGGACTGTTGGGGCGGTGAGGGCTGCGGAGGGATGAGGGTCAGCAGGACGGTAACGGTTGAAAGGGACGTACGGGAAGGAATGGCGGAGAGAACATGACGGTGGAGGAAGAGAAGAAGAAGAAGGACAAGGTCCGCTCATGTACACGGATGCTCCACAGCGACAAAAACAGGGTGCACACCCCGCGCCACTTCTACGTCAGACGTCATTCCCCTTTTATAGCAGCCGTTACCTCACCCTCCCCCGCTCGTCGTCCCCCAGACGGCGCAGTCGACAGGGCTGAGGGATCCCTCCATTCTACAAGGTGCGTCCACGTCGTGTCCGATCGCGACTGCTTAATCAACCACCCTTTGATCTCAAACGTCACCATCCCAGCTCGTTCTCCCCACCGTTGTGGAGCCCTGGTGAGTAACCGTACAGCGCATCATGATGTAGCCACCATCCCGGCGCAATTTCCAACCCAAACGTCAGAGGCTATCCATGATTGTTTGTGTCACCAGCACCACCCTCTGAATCTTCGATCATTCAGCGCGGCGTATCAGCCGCGATTGATCTACTGTTTATTGTTCAATGAAATTCAGTTGGATCGATCACGGCCACTAACCCAGACCTTCCTCTGTTCCCCGACGCATGAACAATATTCCCTTGTCCCTAGATCACTCTTATTACTTTGGAACCCGGAGTGAGGCTGTAACATTCTCACGCGTCCCTTACGACAGTCTTGGCTGCTCTCGGTTGCGCAGAACAACAGCGCACTTCTACAAGGGTTTTGGGCATCAGATAGGCTGAGCGGGCGTCGCGTCTGAATTCAACTCCGAGGGCCATGAGGTCTGAAACTCAAGTTATGACGCTCGACCTCGTGATGTGGTGCATCATATCCCCCTTCTAGTTTTCATTTGTTGCAAACCAGCGTATCAGCCAAATCCCGCATAAATGCAGCAAATTGAAACTGCCTCACAAGCGTTGAAAGGGAATTAAAGCGTGAACATTGTCAAGGTAACATCCTGTCCCTATCTAGTCTAGGTAGAGCAATTCAGTCTGGCGTAAATTAAAGGTATACGTTCAAATCTTTCCGATGAGGAGATTCTTGATCATCTCACGACCTGTGATGCGCGAGGTATGGTATAGTGTCGGGACATCAAGCGTCGAGGAAAATGTGTCGGCAAAGCCGAATGGCAACATCAGAGGGATCCAGCCTAAAATGCCCATAAAAATCAACCACAAGTCGCGCAACGGTAAAAAAGACTGACCTCGAGCGTACTCCATCGCAAAGCAACCCTCGTGCATCTTGTACTGCTTGGCAGTTCCCCGGGGCAACAAGTGGACATCTCCGGGCTTGTATCTCTCCATCTCGAGAGCACCTGGCCTGAATGCCCACTGCTCGCCAACGAGGATGTGGAAATAGTCATCCGCGGTATGCAATCCAGTGTGTCCCTCGGTACCGAGGGGCGTACCAAAGATGATGAGGTATTCGGTAATGGATGCGTGAATGATGTACATGGCACCCATGGCACCACCAGCATTGTTGAACACCCATTCGGAGGAGTTGGTGTTTAGCGAGATTTGTTTGGACGTCGACGGGTAGGTTGAGGTGAGGTTCGTAAGAATGTGTTGAATCATGCCTTCGGTATTGTCTGGGGAGGCGGCAATGGCGTCTCGTGCGAGTTGGTGCAAGAAAGGTGGGTCCAAAACATACCACCGGTCCTACGGCGTGCGCCCAAAACATTCTAGCCCCGGTGGAGTCCAACACATGAGTTGCTCACCTTGATTGAGTCTAACCAACTACACGCTACACAAAAGAGGCCAAAGAAGACAGCCCTCAGTGTCCATTTTGTGAAACAATTTCCGGAGGATCCGGGGGTCGTGGAGCATGACTTGGCCATGGAATCTAGTGAACAACCTGAAGATTGACTCGAGTTTAAACTTAAAGGCGAACTTCAAGTTGTATGGTTTTATTTGAGCCGTCGAAATGGTACGACACCCATAGCCGGGCAGTGGCACATGACCAACATTACAACTCCCTCAAGGCTAGCCTCCCGTAGGCAGCCCCTTAGGTAGGAAGACAGTCGTTCCTACTCTTCCTCAAGGCGAAAATATGGATGGTATTTCGAGACTCGGGAGGATAAAGGAAATGAATAAGTACTATAGAATACAATACGTCCTACACTGAACAGAAAGCAATAATCTAGTACTGAACAACACCTAAACTTCCTGGCTCTCCTTCTTGCCCTTCGATGTTTTGCTGGGCAAGAGTTCAGGGTTGATAAACGGCACAACACCACCCTGCGAGATGACTACATCGCCGAGGAGTTTGTTCAACCTGGACGAGGCTCAATAAATCTATTCGGAAACCCACAACACGGCAGACTTACTCCTCGTCATTCCGAATGGCCAATTGCAAGTGCCGGGGCACGATACGCTGTTTCTTGTTGTCGCGAGCAGCATTGCCAGCCAGCTCAAGGATCTCGGCGGCAAGGTATTCGAGGACAGCAGCGAGGTAAACTTTGGGCCAAGTGAGTGCTTTCTCCAAAAAACATCGCGTTCCAAGACTCACCAGGTGCACCGCTACCTATGCGCTGAGCGTAGTTTCCCTTCTTCAACAGACGGTGAACACGACCGACAGGGAACTGAAGGCCAGCCTTGGCCGAACGCGACGTGGACTTGGAGGTGGTTTCACCGGAAGCCTTGCCACCAGACTTTGCTTTGCCACCTTTTCCAGACATTGTGTTTCAGAAGATTTGAAAGTGGTTGGGTTGGTAGAGGAATGGGGGCTGCCGCGACAGGAGGCGAATATGTGGGCATCGGGATTGTGTACCAGGCCCCTTTATACCCGCGCGGCCGGGTGGACAAAATAAGGTTCACAGATCAACAAAGGCGCGACGCGTCTGACGCGTGTGCCAAACACGACCACACGCGTCTCAGGAGCTATATAACTCGGCGGGACACCCTACCGTCCACCGTATATCGCCAGTTCTTCGCGCATTCTCTGATCTTCCACCCCACAACATCTTCGCCATGGTCGCCGCTCCCCCTTCCACTGCCTCCAAAGCCCCCGCCAAGGCACCCGTATCAAACAAGGCCACTAAAAAGGCCGCTAAGACATCGAGTGCTCCTGCAGCAGAGGGCGGCGAGAAGAAAAAGAGGCGCAAGGTCCGCAAGGAGACTTACTCTTCATACATCTACAAGGGTGTGTTCCTTATTTTGAGTATTTACATTTTCTCATCGTTGTTTGTAGTGTTGAGGCAGGTCCACCCTGACACTGGTATCTCGAATAAGGCTATGGCTATCCTCAATTCCTTTGTCAACGACATTTTCGAACGCATAGCGACCGAGGCATCCAGTCAGTATAGCTTCCGTCCATTCCGGTGCATTGTGCTCACATGGTCACTAGAACTTGCTTCATACTCCAAGAAATCCACCATCGCGTCACGAGAGATCCAAACGGCAGTCCGCCTAATTCTCCCCGGTGAACTTGCCAAACACGCTATCTCAGAAGGCACGAAGAGCGTCACCAAGGCAAGTATACCTCACGTTCCCGCCAGCTTTCTTCCTGACCATCCTGCAGTTTTCAACATCCGCTGCCAAATAGATGCAGTCCGCCTCTGTCCTGTATTTACTTTGGATTTAACGGACTGTTGTATATTAGTTGTATGGCGTATTACCTGATCTGTTAATGCATCTTCTTCGATTATCTTTACTCCGTGCCAGGAGGAGGATAGACTTTGGCCCTAGAACATGTAAGACAATTGGGTATATAGTTGACCAAATTTCACGGTGATTGGTGTGGAAGCCACGAAGGATCAAACCAAGTATGTACTTGAAGTAGTCTGGTGACTAGCCCATCCTAATGAGGCAGGAAGCAAGCCGTCGCGCTGTTGACTCGATAGCGACGGCTTGCCTCATTAGCACGGTCTGGTCACCAGACCACAAGCCAACGCCCGGCAACATTGTTGTGCTGCCCACCTTGAACGGAAAACCTGACTGACCAACGCTGTGGTATATATTTCGCTATCAGTGTCAAGAGATCTGAAACGTCTTAATCAGGCCGTAGAATCATGAGAAAAAGAATATAATTTTTTTCCCTAGTACTTATTGCGCGTCACACACACTCTCTGCCGACTTTCTGTCACTCCCCCAGCAGATGCGACAATTTGATGACGGCGAGGTGACGCACTGGCAGGTTCGAGCTGTTCACTTTGTCGCTTACCATACGTTATATGTCCAGCCCATTTATGTTGCTGAAAGGAACGGGAATGAGGACCGTCTTTGAGGAACTACGGACCGACGGAGACGGAGGCAGACGGACGTTCCAGGGGCTGCCACGAAGTCGAGCCTCTCGATAATATGTGGCAGGGCAGGACCTGGCAGGACCGAGGCTTTGGACACGAAACACCCGAGGGTTTGGGGGAAAGAAAATTGTCTCAGTAAGATCGCCTCCCGATACTTTTGGTTCCTTATGCTAGTGATGGCTCCTCGAGGCGCCAAGTGACTGCTGGCGCCCCATGTACCCTCAAGTTGATCTGTGAAAACTCTCACAAGTGAAGGCACCCCATTTGCCCGAATCGTGAGACACGTTACGAGACCCTCTCGATGCTTGGAACGACGATGGCGAGTGCTGGGTTCTGTCACGATGCGGCGTGCCACTGACGTAGGACCGAATCCTGACAATGATCATCAGCCTATCAGCTAATAAATACATGACAAAGCTCACTCTGGACGACAGACCAACTCCTAGTGGCGGCGGCATTACAGGGAGGAAAGACCTTGGCAAGTTCTCCCAAACAGCTGACCATAACTGGCGCTAGTCACGCCCGTCCGGTGAGGGGGCCGCCGAGATTGATCCACGAAAATGGAACTGTCCGAGGAGTCGGAAAACAAATTTGAGGGTAAATACCACCGGGAGCAGAACAAAGATAGTAACTCGATTGGTGAACATAAATACCCCGTTGCAATTGACAGTTGTCCCCGTGTGTCTCCGGTTTATACGATTCTGGTCCGTCGCGGCTCCCCGTGGGTTAATCAGCTGGGAGAACCAACGCTTCTGTCATCCCGAACCGACATCGATTCATCAAGGTATGATCCCCGTTGATCATGGGTAGTAGTTCGTCCGAGTCTGTGCCACAAGGAGAGCCTTGAATACTGTAAGTGGTTCCCCATTGACACTTACGTGTACGATCCTCTCCTTTCCCACTCTCGCTTCAGTCGGCCAATGCCGATGTTGCCCTGGCCTCCGAGTTGTGTGCTGTCACATCCTTGGACGTCAGAACCAGCGTCGCAGTGGTGCAATGGTGACTTGCGAGGGCATCGGGTACCATGGCAGACAAACAACATTCCCGTATCGAAAAAAAAAATACCGTCCTCTTTGTAGCCCTTAACAGGGTTTCCCTTAACAGGTTTAGCACTCGTTCATTTCTCCCAAGCTGCCTCTTTCCTGCTGGAATCTCTCGAGATACCTGTCATTGTAATTTTCGCGGGAGAAGACGATGCCTAGACTTATGCCACTGGCAGATCCATTCACACGTCGAGACTTGTTGCGAGACATTTCTTTCTTTCACAGGATCATACATGTTTAGCTAAACGAACTTTCCCCCTTTGAGTTGTCCATACGTGTCCTGCTGTCTCGCCTAGCACGAAGATAGCCTTGGTGTGCATGAGCTATACGGATGACACGTTACGGTACTAATAGTGCGGACAGCACAAAAATGTATTATCAGAGATCGCAAAACTGTACCGAATAAAGTTACATGTAACACGAACGCTGGGTCAAGTCAATAAAAAGATGTGGATGTGCTGTAACCTAAGAGATGCCGAAGAGAGAATCGAGTGTAAGATCAGAAAGCATGAAATGGCAGATATCGTCAGAAAAATCATGACTTGATCATGACCTTGAGAACCATATTTCCATCATCGTCTTTCCCGCGAGTTAATAGTTCGAAAGCGCGTGCCGTGTCCTCCAGGCCAAGGCGGTGCGTTACTAGCTTGCCGATATTTTGTAGCTTTCCGGAAGCGAGGAGAGAAAGGGCATCAGAGTAAGTGTTGGCATAACGGAAGGATCCCTGGATGTCGACTTCCCGCAATGCAGCCGCTGACAGGGGCAACATGATATTTCGGGTACCCATTCCTACAAGCATGACTTTGCCACCAGTAACGGCAGCCTGTTTGACATCCCGAATAAGCGTTCCATCTCACTCCGATCAAAGTCTATCGTACTTACATATATTGACATCTGAATGCACGTTTCGGCGCCAGTGCACTCGAACACGATATCAAAGCCGTCGGGAACTTGAAAGGTCGCCAACGCTTCTGCCACGTTTTCTCTGGCGTTTCGAAGTTGCTCCTCGGGCGTTTTAGACTGGGTGATGGACAAGCAATGTGTTTGGGAGGCGAAGCCGTTGTTTTTGGAAAAATCCAACCGTTGCTGGTTAATGTCGATAGCCATTACCTGGGAAGCGCCGTACGCTTTTGCCAGGGCACACGCAAGGATCCCGATGGTGCCAACTCCGAAAACAAGGATGCGCTGGCCATTACGAAGACCTACCCGTCTGCCGGCATGTATCAGGACGGAAAGAGGCTCTGCTAATGCGGCTTCCTCAAAGCTGCAGTTATCGGGTAGACTAACCGGGGGTTAGACAGGTCTAGACGGTGGATATACATCAACTACTTACGGATGAAGGACGTTTGCAGGATGGTTCATGCGATCTTGTAGCGTACCGTCGAGATGAGGGAATGTCTTGGCACTACTGGCGAAGCGCATGCCCTTGCAAAGGTTATAGCGTCCAGAGTCGCAGTAATTGCAATGTTCGCACATGACGCCTGCTTCGATTGCGACGCGTTGACCTGGTACGAGTTTTGTTACACCAGGACCAACCGAGACAATGACGCCTGCGGACTCGTGACCGAGGACGAGAGGGGCTTGGATGGCAAAGTCGCCATTCCGCCCTTCTAGGTAATAGTGAACTGAGGAGACGTATAATGAGCAAGAATACCTGCACCGGAACGGGAAAAACGTACGGTCACTCCCGCAGAGACCCGTTGCCCTTACAGCAACCTGAGCGTGGTTATATCGCGGCGGCCAGATGGGCCGGTCCTCGAGACGGAGGTCCTTGGGGCCGCATAGGACGGCAGCACGCTGGGTATGGATTTGTGCAGGAGACATTGTTGAAAAGAGGAAGGGGGCGGAAATGGCGAAGTTGAGCCATTCAAAAGTCTTATAAAGTTTGAGAAGTAACCATCTCGTGAGGAGCCTCGGTACGAAATATGGCTGCTCAAACGGGACATCTTAGATTTGACCGGTCCGTAATCCGAAGTGTATCAAATGTATGGTGACGTAAACCTATCACAGTGTGTCACAACCCCATCACGCGAACTACCGATTTCTATCCCTCATGAAATTATTACAGCCTGTTTTGGATTGGCCCATCCAATCTCTGCGGATTCTTCCGAGTCCAGGTTCACGATATTTTCTGTTCTTATTTTCGTTATGAAATTGTCCTTGAAAGAAATATTTCCTTTGCCGGAACATCGGTCCTTCTGCCGATCAGCGGGGTAGATCAGACTGACGCCCGTTGTCGGATAGCAAGCCTGCTCCATGAATTTAAAGCACGCACTCTGGGTGTCGGACATTCACACTACCTCATGGATCCCACACCTGCCGTTCCTTCACCCAAGCTTTTCGACTTGTCCGGTCAGAATGTTCTCATTACCGGTGCTACTAGGGGTAACGTACTTATTGCTCAGATTGATTACAACCACTGAACCGTTTTTTCGTCTCCGTTTATGCAATGCGATCTGTTCCCTGATTTGGCCCTCAATTCGATTAATGAAGGCATAGGTGCTGCGTGCGCCATAGCACTGGCAGAAGCTGGTGCCTCCATTTGTCTTGTCCAAAGAGGACCCCCATCGGGCAGTGAACCGAACACGGCTACGGCAGATGCCATACGCACCATCGGATGCAGTGCCAAGATCGTCCATTGTGACCTAGCTGACCTGGACGCAGTCCGAGACCTCTTCCCGAAAGCGCTCGAGGTCATGGGCGGAAATATACATGTCCTCGTCAACTGTGCTGGCATACAGCGGAGGTCACCTAGCGTCAGTTTTTCAGAGAAAGACTGGGACGATGTATGTCATCTCTCTACACTCGTTTCGTGTTCAATCATGTTTTCCCACCTCTCATCCAATTGAATTTTCGAACCTTGTTTTCATTAATCGGCTTCTTAGGTTCTGAATGTCAACCTCAAATCAGTCTGGCTGCTTTCACAGGCAGCTGGCCGCCACATGGTCCCTCTGCGCAGAGGAAAGATAATTAATTTTTGCTCCCTCATGACCTTTCAAGGTGGTCTCACAGTCCCCGCGTATGCCTCTGCGAAAGGAGCACTCGGGCAGCTGACCAAAGCCCTCAGCAATGAATGGAGCCAGCACAACGTCCAGGTCAATGGTATATGCCCAGGCTACATTACCACAGATATGTGAGTTATCTTTGATATCCCCATTTTCTGTAGCGGACCTTGGTGGCCCCGTGACACGCCGTTCCTGCCAGTTCACAGGTCGGCGGAATTGGGGTTCATCAACGACTTGAAAATATTCTTATCTCTCATCTTTCGGGCACGGGATTGATTATCTTTCTGCTCAATGGTTTCCCTTCCTAGGAATGAGCGGCTCTTGGCGGATGAAACGAGGTTCAGGCAGATCTCGGAGCGAATTCCGGCCGGGAGGTGGGGCCATCCCAAGGATTTTGCGGGACCCGTCGTTTTTCTCGCGAGTAGCGCGAGTCAATACATTTGCGGGGAGCTCTTGCTTGTGGACGGTGTGAGTTACTCTATTTATATCCATGCTATTGTCGGGGATAACTAACAGTGATCATGATAAACCATCAGGGATGGATGGCTCGATGATCTTACTATATTAAAACCACAAGTCTGTCCTTCACGCAACGAATGAAATCCAGTCATCTGATAAATATTTAATAAAACGATTCTCGTGGTACTCGTCTTGACGTACATATTCTTATCTATCCGCGTCAGATGCGGCCAAGAATTCAAATTGAGTCCAAATGAAGGGATAACGCTCTGACCGCTAATGGTTTAGTGAGGAATGAGGTTACAATGTTAAGTTTAGCTCAACCGCTCAATCGTTCAGCATCAGGCTGTGACGATTGCTGAAATCCCGGTTTTTGTCACCAGGGCCTACTAGTAGTCTCACAGGCCAAAAATTTTACAGCAACTTGCAAAACGATAGGTGCATGTCGCTCTGCAAGAATCTAAGCTCCCAAGTTCCAACTGCCATAACTGGTCGCTGACTGGTCCAGCTAGATCCGAACAACCCCCCGTCGGCGTCATGTACTTAGTTTGCCTTTGTTTAGTCAATGCGTCTGCCGAGCCTCGACTGTTTTCCAGAGCCTGCACCAACGAAACGACCAACCCGCCCGCCCACCGACTCGGACCTTGTCGTCCGCCCCCGAGAGGTTGGAGTACATTCGACAACACCTGTTTCATTTTGCAGGTGCGCTCGATTGTACATTTTCTAACGTCAGTAACACTGCCAACCTGGGTTGATCTCACAGATGCCAGACATAGTGAAAGACCTGCTCTCTTTGGGCAGGAGGCCCTGGTGCCATTGACCGTTGCCCATTGCGCCGCTGGTGATGAGCGCTCCGTGAGAGGACTTCAAGGAAATGTCAAATATCACTTGTAATTTGAGTTTCGTTTGTACGGACATTATCTATTTCCGTTGGTGGCGCCGTGTTGGCAGGTCCAATGCAGGTATGATCAGTTGATTTTCAGACGCATTCCGTCTATTGTGCAGGTTGCTTTAACACGGCCCGCGCACTCCGGGTGAGAATAGACGATTGCACGTGGACCACCCAAAATTGATGGCTACGCTGACCATCGAGCGAACAGTCTGACAGTGATTAACGCAGCCAAGGCAACCTTCAACTTGAAGTTGCGGCGGCGCCGTCAGTCGAGCTACTCAGTTTCAAAGGGTGAAAAAGCTTTATGTTGTAAGAATGGGATCAATAAATACCCTATGTAGCAGCTAGCATCTGTTCCAGCGTTCCAGGGGTGAAAAAGGGACAAAAATGTGGTATATATTGCCGAATAGAAACTATGAGCGATGAAAGTTGCGAATTGTCATTGGTCCTGCTGCAGGCCTGAACCGCAATGTACTTCGTGATCTGGTGCGGACACGGCTGTTTCTGCAGTGCAAGCGATGCTGAGGGGCCCATCAAGGTTTCATAATACCGCATGGAGCGCGACCTTGAATGTCACCTAGCATGGAGCACGACACGGAAAGAACATTCTTGGTTAACTTTGCCACGATGCGGCCATGCTGGGTGTAAACCCTTTGGGTTTAGATATTATCCAGCTGACAATAGTGTTTTGTTGCGAAATCCATTATCTGAGTCGTGCTGTGTTTTACAGTAAACTTATCTTTCCATAGATAATTTAATTTGACCTATGTATCAAACTCAGCATATGCGACTTGGTTACCCAAGCCCAGATCACTTGAGAACCATGTGTTTGTGGCGACGTCCCACCACTTAAAGTTGTCAATGGCCATTAAGTATCATCTGTCCTGAAGTGTGCAATGTGCTCACTCACATTGCTAACCAATTAGCGAGGGTGGCATGGACGCTGCCGCCCGCACAACCCATCGCGGCGCCGACTGTGCCAAGCTCGACAACCACAGTGTCGTTTGCGGACATACAGAGGATGCAAGAGCTGCTGACGACGTCGACGTCCAAGGACAGGCGATCGTTGCGTGATATCCAAGAAGAGAAGGCACGTCAACAAGAGTCTGATTTCTTGAAATGGTGGGCCAAGGAGGAAGAACTTGTGCGGCTCGAGATGTCAGAACAGGAGTAGGGACAGGGGCGCCGTGGCCTAACCATCCGAACAAGACCAAGGGTGGTGAGGCGAGGCCGCGAAAGCCCAAGGTGGAAACACAGCCAGATACAGCTGCACCGAGCTCGGCGACCCAGCAGCGCGAGTCGCGTGGCCATCAGAAACCACGACCACGATAGAGGGTGGACGTCGATGAATACATGACACAAGGTGGTAACGTATGAAGAATATGGTATAGATATACATAACTTATGACCATTTTCTCTAAGAATACCATCAAATTGCCTGGTTCCGCCATGCCTCAACGACGTCTCACCTGCCAGAGGAGACATTAGATCACGAATATTAAGCTTATATCAATTACTTATGTCCGATTGATTGAGCAGACTCTGATTCGGGATTTTGCAGCCCATGAGAACTTGAAATAAACGTCTGCGATGAAGGATATTTAATCATATTACCTTCATACACAATCTACTATGATACTATATCTAAAACAGCAAAAGGGGACATAAGATTACTGAGTAGCCGGTCAAAAAATTCAGCGGCACCAGACATGTGAGCGACTCGAGCACATGTTGCATGAAGAGCAAGTAAAAGGGGGTCGGGCGGCGGCAGTTCCTTAAATTGTGAAGTAAACTCAACCATAGGGGCGCCATCAACATGGGGTTTAGGACCCGCAAAGAGGCGGATATATCCCTCGGCATACTCGTCGGACACACAGACACTGTAGCGGCCTGGCTGCACACACAGTCAGTCGGCGTGACAGACAAGTCTCTGAACAGCACACCTGGGGAGTACTTTCAAACCACAGATCCAAGGTGTCAAATTTACGGTGGAGATTAGGCTCTAAGGAGAGTAGATTCCAGAATTCGTGAACACCTCCTTGTCGTTTGAAAGCCTCAGTGAAATTTGACAGTCCAAAGCACTCCAGTATGGCCATAGCGCCAGCGGCATAGTGATTCTGGATAACGGGTGAGTATTTCGGGATACTGGATACATGAAACCGCACCTTGTTCACCTCCGCGCTGTTTTCGCTGGTCCCCGCAGGGTCAGTGCCTTGCATCGTTGACTCGTTCAAGATGTGAGCTGTTTGAACTGTGACCGCATTGATGCCGCCGCGCTTTCGAATGGTCCGCAGGTCCGCACAACGACGGAGAGAAGTCTCATCGATCATCGCTGTGATCATGCACCGGTAGCCATCACGAGCCAGTGCCTGATTGAACATGAGGAACGGGGTAGATAAAGGATTGTGTAAATTTGCGCACTCTCTTCCTGCCAGTCCTATAATCTTTCCCAGTGGGCTCCATCGAGTCTTTGATCATATCTTCCAACGTGTCAAAGGAAGGGTGTAAGGAAGGTGGTGGGTACAGGGCGTTGGATGTTCGAACTTGACAGCGGCTGTAAGTGTCGAGTTAGGAAGAAATTTTGTTGAACGCACACAAGGGGATGAATTTGTCGCGGTAAAGCCCACCAACATCAAAGATGACATTGTGTTCATTGCGGTTATCGCTGTGATGCGGTGATGTGACCCATCTAACGAGCGATACGCAGGGACTATCGCCGAAGGCATCAGACTGAGCGTGGAACTCGAGGAGTAGGTATCCGACGAATCTATATCCTCCTTCGCCTGCTGCTGGACGGCACGCCGTTCTGCTTGCAGTGTCATTTTATAGGCATTGTAGCGGTCGGGACTCTCACTCAATCGCAGTTTCTGGATCGAGGGAGAGTCAAGCGTGGGGAGGGGAGACGTGATGGTCGTCGCTGTCTGTTGAGAGTTGGTTGAGTGCAAAAATGCGTGGAAATTCCAAATAGGAATTAGGGACCTCCGGAGGCTTTCCTACCTGGACGCCTGTGTCGAAGGCCCGGGCAACGAGCAACTCGTCACAGGTCCGACGCCAACTAGCACAGTTGCACGTCGACAAGAAGCACGTAGTCCTAGCATCCTGAATACACTAGCAACCGGTGGTAAGCAACCAAGACTTTCAGACCATATCACCCTCCAAACGTTTACTGAATTTATCAGTAGAACGGTTGGCTGATGATACCCAATAGTCAGCGCCAGCCAGGACCAGCAACCGCGGCAACCCTTATCTAGGCAAGTAGATTGCTAGTGCATCGCAACACGACGTTTAGTTCAGTCGCCGAAAAACTTCGGATGTCATGGGCCATATTCCCCTCGCCCCCTCGGAACGACCCAACCTAGTGGTTTAGCGATGTCAACACTTCATACCGTCTTCCGTGAATGGCATGAACATTCCAGATGCGCGGAAATGACTCAGTGACGGTTTGCTCATTCTTCGGTGGTATGGACTCCTGGAACAACTTACTGTAATCTCTGACCAGAAAAGCCCTCCCACGTCAAGCAGCGACGACAGCCTTCAGGGGAACTGCGGCGGCCGGCCGCCAGTCACCTGATCATGCCATGTCAATGCTTGCCAAAATTACAACTTGAAGGTTATCCCAGTTTGCCCACCAGTGCGAGCTGCAACATGCGCCCTCAACCATAGCTCCTCCAGCTATATGGTTATCCCTGGAGTAGACCGATCTTCGCTAAATTGCGCTTCTTGGCTTTCGTCAGGCTGCCACTTTGAAACTTGGTACCGAGATCTTGGTACGTCGAACGTATCGATTCTCCCGAAAATACCTCCGATCTGTGGTCATCTATCCCCGATTGTCGCGGAATACTACTATGCTCCAAACCTAGCATTAGGTTGTGCCTTTGAGAAGCTCGCCAATTGAAGAGCAAGAATATACTCGCTCCCGACTCATCCGTGTGACTAGTACAGCGTGGATGTAGGTAACGAAATTGGAGAGTCGCATGCGAATGAGTTGTATGGTTCGGAAAAACTTTTCACTTTCGTTGGGTTGATTTGATAAAGCACCTCCAAACTGACATGTCCTCGGGGCTCGAGGCTCTTGTGAAAAGTCACCGATGAGGCGGTCACGGACTGGAATCGATATCTGGTAGGCCGGGGAGTAGACCAGGCTATATGATACCCGAATGATCTCGATCAGGGCTCTCCTCGCCAAGTACTCCTTGATTCTGGCATCGCGCTCTAAGTAGGAACGACTGTTCCTAGTGCCTAGGCTGCCTACGGGAGACTAGTCACGCTCTGGCGTACCTGTATTATATTCGAGTGTGGATGCGAAAAGTCAAGGGCTTAGACTATTGACTGTTCGCCTGGGGTGACTAGTCGTAATAATTCAAGTTGTTGTAGGACCGTGACATAATAACGCTGGATAGTTGCAGCAAGGTTCGTCGATTGTTCCATCGGTTCCATCAAGTCATTCTGATCAGACGCAGTTATGACTCGGACCGACAGCTACGATACGATGAGCTCGGGTGATGATAAAGTTTGATGACGGATGCGGTGCTCGCTTCAAGCCGAGGTCACACCGAGTCATTTCGCGTATTTTGTTCGGACGACCACTTAGTAAAGTCTTTTCAAGCTCTCCCAGACGTGTCTCAGTGCCAGCTCACCGTGTCCGGTCATTAACGGGCATGCCTCAATACCAGCTGCCAATCGCTGCCATCCTAGCAGCTACTGGTGCTGGGAGCATCCTCGTATTGTTTCTCGCGCGGCCCAAACAACCAAAAATTCAACTTCCAACCTCTGGTGAACACAACGAGTCCCTGCTTCACGATCCTTTCGACGTGTCCCGCCCAGAGGATTTCGTCGATGGCTACCCAATCAACGAAGTAGCTTTCTGGAATAAGGCAGGCACCCGCATAATTTGCCTAGTCGTTCCTACTCATCTCCATTCCCATGTCATAGGTCCGCCTTTGGAAACTGTTGGTTTCCGTGCTCCTTGCGGTCATTCTAGTTCTCCAGTCTCTAAGTCTAGGATGGACCTTTTCCGCCGGGGAGGGCGACAGCAACTTGACATATGCCCTGCACGTTGCGTATGCCTTCTACCTTACTGCGCTCGCCGTTCGCTCTGTCTATCAGAATGCGATCGAATCTCATTCCGAGTCAATGATTCATCTCGCGGGATTGACCTTTGCACCCACGACACTCCTCTTCGCTGTCGCTATGTTGCCGACCTCTGGACCTATTAGCCTATCGATGCTCCAGAGTTTCTCCGCGTTGCTTGGAATTTGGTATACGGTTCTTGTCCTCTATTTCATTGTCACTGTCGTCGTGTTTACGATCCCCATGGGTCCGCCCCTCCACTACCCGTCCGAGACCCTCTACTCCGAAAAGGTTATCAAAGCTGCAACGAATCGTGACAAAGACAACGTTTGTGGTGTTGTCGGAACTTCTGTCTGGGGTTATCTGCTGTTTAACTACACCACCAAGGTGGTCATGCTTGGCTATACTTCAGAATCTCTCGAGATTGGTGACCTGCCAGTCGTTCCGGCCGGCATGCGAGGGACCTACCTATATACTTCCATGCGACGCACCATACGCAACGTCAAGTGGAGTCTCCGTTGGTGGCGTCCCCGTGTAGGGTCTGGCTGGGAGCTTGCATATAGACTGCTCAGAGTCAACACCCTGCCTCTCACCGCACTAGTCTCGTTGGCTGCTGTCTCAGCTTGCCTGTTTTACACGCCACCGCTGTTCTTGAGACAAGTGGTTATGTACCTAGAGTCAGACCCCAACCGGGAGGATCGCAGCTGGGGTTGGTTCTATCTTGCAGGCATGGTATTTTCAACTGCGTTCGTGGACATTCGTAAGACACCTTCATGAGCTCACGATGACACATTGTTTACTGACAACCGTGTCAAGTTACTGGGCAGCTCTGGTCCATTGCCACGACCACTGTTCAAGTTCGTCTGAGGATCCAACTGAATACAACACTATTTGGCAAGACTCTTGTGCGCAAAGACATTGCATCGTCCTCTGGTACTGCAGATACGTCTAAGGATGACGACAAGGATAAAAGCAAGACTAGCAATGACGATGAAGATGACTTTTCGAGCAAGGCACAAATCATGACGCTAATGACGACAGACGTCGATCGCGTCAGTGACTTCTCGTGGCACATGTTCACGCTTGTTGGTACGGACTTATTAGTTTACGTTTGTATTGTCGCTAACGTGGCCGCATAGATTCACCGATCGAAATTGTTATCGGCACTTGGTTCCTCTACAGCTTACTTGGCGTGTCGTGTTTTGTCGGGCTTGCTGTTGTCTGCTTGTTCTTGCCTTTGAACCATTACGGAGGCAAGATTGTAGTCAACGCCCAGGAGAACTTGATGAAAACTCGTGACGAACGCGTGGCCCTAATGAATGAGGTACGTTATGTCGTTGCTGTAAGTCATGCGTGTTCCATTTATGATACCTGGAACTTAGATTTTGGGTGCGATCCGTATGCTCAAGGTGACGAAGCTTCAATTCGCGACGCGCGTGAAACTGACATCCGCATTAGTTCATGGCTTGGGAACGCAGTTTCGAGAAAAGGGTTTTGAAGGTTCGAGAGAGAGAGCTGAAATATCAGAAATTGAGTTACATGGTCGAACTGTTGTTCAATGTGCTATGGTATTGTCCTCTCATTCCGTCCCACAGCCAAATCTGACTGTGCCACAGGGATGGCTCGCCAATCCTGGTCACCATCGTCTCGTTCTGGCATTTTGCAGTTATTCGTGGGCAGACACTAACACCTTCGACAGCATTTACTTCTGTGAGTCAGCTTGTATTATGCAGCCACGAAGTGACTGATCGCTGTCGGTATTAGATTCTTGGTGGGTAATGATTCCAACATTCTCACAAATCTCTGATATTCCGTCAAGTCTTCAACGAGATGAAGTTTGCACTGAATGCTCTTCCGGAAACGTTTATCAACATGCTCCAGGTGAGATAAACGCCCCCCAACTGCTCACTCAACTGAACAATAATCTTTTCAGGGTTTCGTGTCTCTCCGTCGTATCGAAAAGTATCTCCATGGTGCAGAGGTCAACCCGGTTCCTCCCCTAGATATGCAGTCGCAGCAAATCGCACTCCAAAATGCGACAATCACTTGGCCCCAGGACCGCCTTCACCAAAGCGGCAGTGCTACTCCTTCCACTACTGGTACTCCTAGGGGTAAATTTGTATTGCTTGACCTTGCTTTGTCTTTCCCCGAAGGCGAGTTGTCGTTAGTATGCGGAAAACTTGGAAGTGGAAAGACGCTGTTGTTATTGGGTCAGCGTCCCTGCAAAGCTGGTCCTTGAATGTCCCTGACATGTTACACGCTCAGCACTTCTCGGCGAAGCAGATGTTCTAGCTGGTCAAGTCGTGTGTCCCAGGTCCCCGCCTAATATCCTTGCAGGTTTCTCGGAAAAAATAGCCTCCCCTGAAAACTGGGTCGTCAGAGGTGTCTGCGCCTTTGTCCCACAGGTGGGTTGTGTCCTTTTTTACAGTGACATTCTAATATCACATCCGTAGACCGCATGGCTTCGGAATGCCTCCATCAAAGGTAACTAAAGGCGTTGCACACTGATCGAGCGCGGTGCTAACTCATCTGAAGACAACATCCTTTTCAATCTTCCTTTTGATGAAGAGCGATATCAGAAGACCATCAAAGCATGTGCACTTGAGAGTGATCTTCTTATTCTTGAGGACGGAGACGAGTCCGAAATTGGTGAACGTGGTGTACGCCCATTTTTATCGTCTAATACAGCGCGCTCAGATAAATGTTTTCTAAGGTTAACTTGTCCGGAGGCCAAAAGGCTCGAGGTAAGCCCCTTCGTGCGTTTCACTACGCTCGACGCTGATAGCATTTCTGCAGTCTCGCTGGCTCGTGCAGTGTACTCTCGAGCATCCATTCTGCTTCTGGATGATGTCCTGTCTGCGGTCGATGCTCACACAGCCCACCACCTCTACAATGAGTGTTTGAAGGGCGAGCTAGCACGCGGACGAACTGTTATCTTGGTTTCTCACCATGTCCAGCTGTGTGCTCCTGGTGCAAACTATGTCGTTGCTCTTGATAACGGACATGTTGCATTCCAGGGTGACTGCGACTCATTCATTGCTTCACCCGTCATGGCAACTCTCGTGCACGCTGGCACCGGCGAACCGGATGAGAAGGAAGCACAGTCACCTGTCATTGAAAAGCTGGAAAACCAGTCTGAAACAGCGGAAGCTACATCAACAGAGACAGAACCGATCTCCGAGACGAGTTCCACGGCTTTCACGACTGAAGAGAACAAGTCGGAGCCTGAGAAGAAGAAATCCCCCCGCAAGCTGATCGAGGAAGAGAAGCGCGCGGTTGGCCATATTCGTCGGGATATTTGGGAGACGTACATCAAAGCCTGTGGAGGATACAAATACTGGATCGTCTTCGCCCTTTCCCTTCTGCTCGGTGCATTGAGTCCAGTCGTGGAGAATTGGTGGCTAAAGTAGGTTTTGGACATGCACGTCAGGGAGACTGATGCTGATATCCTTCGTTAGGACGTGGTCTGGCGCTGATCGTGCTGAAGCTGAGCGCAATGGACCAGTGTATTATATCACTATATATGCTGCGGTATGATGATCACAGTTCATGCTGAAGCTTTTACTGACGCAAGTTATAGGTCACAATCTTTGGTACGTACAGGGGTATTCGAGGCTTCGTCAATTGAAACGTCACCCCAGGGCTCTTCCTGAACGTGTTCCGATTCTACATTCTCTGTGAGTCGTGTTTATCGATGACAGCGTTCAAATGCTGACCGGATTGCACAGACAACGGCTCTATCAATGCGTCGACCATTCTTTACAAGAGTAAGAATTTCATCCCGAGGATCTCACTATTTCTTTACTCACGTGGACGACAGGGTTGCTGGAAACTGTCCTATTTGCCAACATTCGCTTCCATGATACTATATCCCGTGGCCGTCTTCTGAATCGATTTGGCAAAGATTTCGAAGGTATCATGGTTACCATGCTCTCAATGCTTATCTCATTCGTTTGTTTCCAGGAATTGATAGTTCCATGTCCGACAACTTTGGACGTAGCATTGTCTATGGTTTAGCGGCGTTCACCATCATCATCACAATTAGCATCGTTGGTGGCCTCCCTTTCATCATCGCGGCACTGGTCGTCAGCTATCTCTACTATAATGGTAAGGATTCTTGGTGTCCTAGATGGTCCGTCAAACTGATGGGCCCCCAGTCGCCAAAGTATACGGTCAGACGGCAAGAGACATGAGGCGTCTTGGTAAGAGCTTTACGAGTTTGTTTGAATCTGACATCTAATTTGGCAATTTGAAGACTCCGTGACCCGATCGCCATTGTATTCGATCTATGGCGAGACCATTGCCGGCGTTGCGATCTTACGTGCCTTTGGGGCTTCGTCGAAGTTCTTGCGTGACATGATCCGCTGTGTTGACACAGTAAGTGACTCGTCGATGACTGTTTCGATCCCCACTTACGTTTACTCTACACTTAGAATGCAAATCCTTATTACTGGATGTGGGGAGGTGAGCACTGGTGGACTTTGGAAAACAACAAGAATTGCTGACGAAATCCTCAAGTAAACCGCTGGCTTTCGATGCGATTCAACTTGCTCTCGAGTCTTGTCGTCGGGTTGACTGGTGCGGTTGCCGTGTTTTATCCAAGTATATCTGCAGCCTTGGCTGGATTTGCACTGTCCTTTGCTTCCAGCATAACCCACAACGTGCGTCAAACATCTAGCGAGGCTGTTTGAAGCTGATCATGACATCCACTGTAGCTCTTGTTCCTGGTGCGACGCTTTGTCGCACTCGAGCAATCCATGGTTAGCGTTGCGCATCCTTATGTAATAACATGCGTTAACTTCAGTCAAGGTTGCTCTTGAGCGTGTCAAAGAATACTCTGAGCTCAAACGTGAACCACCTGAGTTCATGGATCCCCGCCCAGATGCTTCTTGGCCACAGAACGGTCACATCAAATGCGAGGACCTGGTCATCAGATATGCTGTACGTCTGTTCTTCTTCGTTAGACAACAGTGACGTAACTCTGCCCCAAGCCTGAACTTCCCAACGTCCTACATGGTCTGAACTTTGAGGTACACCCTGGTGAAAAGGTACGTAGCGTTATGGACCACAACATGCGCACCTCTTGCTAATTCCGCGGAACGTAGATTGGTATACTAGGCAGAACCGGTTCTGGAAAGAGCACACTCGCGCTCTCTTTCTTCCGATTCGTGGAGGCGACGGAAGGAAAAATCGTTATTGATGGCGTCGACATTTCACAGATTGGTTTGACGGACCTGCGAAGCAAAATCACGATCATCCCTCGTGAGTACACACATCCCGACCTATATGCACCTTAACCCTTTCGTGCAGAGGACCCTATGATTTTGAGTGGAACGGTGCGGTCTACGTTGGATGTTTTTGATGAATATGAGGACGCGGACATTGTGCGTGACATTCGTCTTCTTTCATGGCAAGAGGTTGAGTATTTTCTTCTAGTTTGAGGCCCTCCGTCGCGTGCATTTGATTCCCTCTGAAGACGTTCCTGAAGAGACACCAGAGACGATCAACATCAACGTTTTCCGGAACCTCGATTCCCCCGTTTCCGAAGGTGGTGACAACTTCTCCACTGGGTGCGTATTCATTCCCAGAATCCCGACGTTGCACCTTACATGTTGGCACACTCAGTGAAAAGCAGCTCCTTTGCATGGCGAGAGCAATCCTGAAACGTTCCAAGGTGTTGGTCATGGACGAAGTACGTGTTTAGCTGGTACGCACAGAACGTGGAGGTTTGACATGACCGCCTTTCTAGGCCACTGCAAGCGTCGACTATGCGACCGACGAGCTGATCAGCAAAACGATTCGACAGTGCGTTCCGTGTCTTCTTTTTGGTTCTGATCGTGACTAAACGCGCGATACCAGTGAATTTGCCTCAAGCACGATCCTCACAATCGCACATCGACTTCGTACTGTCATTGATTACGATCGCGTAAGTCATCCGTGGACGGAATCTCCCTTGCAATTAACCGGTATTTGTAGGTGATGCTCCTCGACGAAGGTCGCATCGTAGAGTTTGACCGCGCGGCCACCCTCTTGGCGGACTCCAATTCTCGCTTCCATTCGCTTTGCAAGGCGGCCGGTCGCAAAGAGTTTTCTGTACTCAAGAAATTGGCAGGAGCTTAGAAAAGAACCGTATTATAATCTGCCATATACCCTGTTGTACATACAACACATTTCCGAACCCGGCAGCAATAGCAACGCGAAACGAATAGTGAGAATTCACAAGAGAAACGCTCTCCTTCACTGAGGAGTCCACATCTTCTTTTGGACAAATTCAAGTAGTTCTTCGTCTATAAGTTTCCTGAGGTCTGAGGAACGATCAACATCCTGGAAATGATGATCAGTTTGCGGAAATTACTTCCAAGAAAGGACAGGTGACTGACCGCTGCTTGTGCGGCGCGAATGACGTGAACGGCAATGTGTGCACTGATCTCGCGGATGCGCTGAATGCGAGGGTAAATGAGCTCCAAGGCACGCTCATCCGAGGAGAGCGAGTTCGCAAGTCCAATCGCCGATGCTTCGACCATGCTGTCTGTCACAGATGACGCGCGACAGAGGATCGAGCCCAGTCCAAGACCCGGGAAGATGTACATGTTATTTCCCTGACCGGGCTCCCACATTCGCCCACCAAAGTTTTCCGTGGGGAACGGTGACCCGGAAGCAAACTGCACGCTGCCGCCGCTGGCTCGGAGAGCCTCGGCAAAAGTGCATTCCGAAAGCTGTGAGGGGTTCGAAAGCGGGAAGATGATCGGCCGAGGGGTCTGCGAAGCCATACGACGGATGACAGCTTCGGAGAAGGCGCCTTTGACGGTCGAGAGACCCATGAGCGCCGTGGGCTTCACATATTGGACTATGTCCAGCAGGTCTGTCATGGGTGGACCAGAGTAGTCTTTTCTGGAGAAGACTGGTAATTGCGAGTAACACGACTGTAAGCTGGATATGCTGTCCCAAACCGTAAAGCTTGCCTTTCTTATATTCAGAGACATTGTCACGACCGTCGTAGATGAGGCCCTTGGAGTCGACGATCCAGATGTGGTTACGAGCTTCTTCCTCGCTCATGCCATTGAGGGTAAAGAAGCTAAGCAACTGCGTGGCAACCCCAATGCCGGCGGACCCAGCCCCAAAGAAGAGAATACGATGTTCACGGGGCTGGAGAGGGGAAAGGCGTGCAGCTGAGAGAAGCCCCGCCAATACGACTGCACCCGTGCCTTGAATGTCGTTGAACAGGGGGAAACGGTGCCTGAAGCGGGCGAGGAAAGCGAATGCATGATCAGTGGAGAAATCCTGCGATGTTTGACATCAGTGCCATCCGTCCAAGGATGGTGCATTCAGTGTGCGTATTACCCACCTCGAATTGGACCAAGATTTTTGGGAACACACGAGATATTTCTGTCATGAATTCTTCCATAAACTCGACATACTCAGCCTCCGAAGCACGGTTTTGGCGAAGACCCAAGTACAGGGGATCATCTAGGAAGGTTTGGTTGTTAGTTCCCAGATCAAGGGTGATTGGGAGCGTAGAGGAAGGGCGGATGCTGAAGTGTGCGTTAGGATAACAGATACCGTAGATAATTTGAGAGAATAGTTACCCAGCCCCGGCAACGTAAAGGGACAGTTTGCCGATCGCAATGGGCATTCCATTCAATCCAAGGTCACCTAAACCAAGGATGCGTGAACCTATAGGGTTCGTTCAGAGTACCAGGTTTCAACGGGGTGGGATGGACTTTCCATCCGTCACGACGCTGATGCGTGCCTCATCTATAGCCGGCCAATTACGGAGGATAGTTCCGATCTTGCCCTTGTCTTTAATGGAAATAAACTATTGCGGGCTCAGTAAGAGTTGAGCTTTTGAATAACCGCCACGTACAAGGCCTTCGGGCCTCCTGAAATTCCGGGAGTATTGCAAGCAGGCGTCTCCGACGGTTGGGGTGTATATGAGTGGTGTGATTTCCTGTGACTTATTTAAAAAAGAGCCCGTAGTTAACTTGACTACGAACACTCATGTTGGCTAGACAGAGTTGATAAAATGCATCGGCATCGGCATCTTTCAATTGAGAGAGGAAGATGTGTTTTTCAATGTCACTCGTCTTTGAGCGGAGTTGTAACAAAACCCGCTGGAGATGGATGTCCCGAGAGAAGGCAGGCGGAAGAAGACCCTCGGCAGGCGGCGGCCTCGCTATGCGTATCGCGTCGATAAGGAGACTATGCGCAGGCGCTGCGGACAAAGAGACTTACGCTGTGCTTCTAATCTGAGCTTTTGAAGGCCATCTGAGGCAGACAAGTATGGGGTGAGAACGATAGACATTGTATGGGGGAGTCGAGTGAGAATTGAGGAAGAGGACAAGACACTTATAGTTGACGGAGAAAGTCGGGTTGAATTAGTAGTATATCGGAAGAACTTTGTCTGCATACCAAATCGAGCGGAGAGACAGTGCAAAGTCATAACGACACGATCACTGGCAGTGAGCCCATACTTATACTTATACGTCGCGAAGAGGCACATCTAATCTTTGATGTGACCGCTGCGACTGCGTGACAACATGCACGTGATTACCGTCACGCGTATATCGTCACGGACGCGTGCACGTTGTCTCCCTAATCATGTCGTCCACCACCGATGATGCCAACACGTCACCTGAAGTTATGCTCCAGTTTTACAGGATGCTCTACCCATTCAAGTCTATATTCAACTGGCTGAACCACGAGCACGTCCCAACAAAGCTCTTCACTCATCGCGAGTTCTCGTTCACCCTCCAGGGAGACGTGTATCTCCGATATCATTCCTTTAATACCGCCGAAGATCTCAAAAAGCAGGTCCTAGCACTCAACCCGACTCGTTTTGAGATCGGTCCAGTCTACTCCGCCAAAGTGCGCCTTCTCTTTGGTCCGGGAGGAATTTCATAACTGATGGTCGCTGCTCAGCCCCGTGACAAAAAAACCGTTCGTCCTGCCGCATTCACTCCACAGAAACGTGAACTTGTATTTGATATTGATATGACTGATTACGACGGTGTTCGCACATGTTGCTCCGCCGCAGATATTTGTTCCCGCTGTTGGGGCTTTATCGCGGCCGCGGTCAAGGTCCTACATTCCTCCCTTGTTGACCAATTTGGCTTCCGTCATCTTCTATGGGTCTATTCTGGTCGGAGAGGGATACACTTGTGGATAAGCGATCCCCAGGCTATGGATCTGACAGATGATCAACGGCGAGCTCTTGTCAACGCTTTGACGGTGGTCGAGGGTGGAAAAGAGATGATAAAGAAAGTGAATGTCCGAACCACCAACAAATCGCTCCCTCCATCGCTATGGGGGGCTCTATCTACTCTCCGTACGGTCTTCAATCCACTGATCCTGGATGATCAAGATTGTTTCGGTCCTGAGGACGGTTGGGAGACGCTGCTCCAGCTAGTTCCAGACCGCTCGATTGTGGAAAAGCTTCGTATCCAATGGTCTAAAGACCCCGGCAGACCTTCTAAGCAGAAGTGGAATGATCTTGGCACACTTTGCACCGACAGCGTGAGTCGAATCAAGTCTTTGCCTTCCCTTAGTCTGACGACTTCTCTCTGTTTAGCACCTCCCCGCATTGGAAGATATCATCCTACAATACACCTATCCCCGTTTGGATGCCGAAGTTTCCAAGCACCGAAATCACTTGCTCAAAGCACCATTCTGTGTACATCCTAAAACAGGCCGTATCTGCGTACCCGTCGACCCAGCGAACGTCGACCGCTTTGACCCGCGTGGGGTTCCAACAGTTACTCAATTACTTCGGGAACTGGACTTCGCGGGAGACGGTGCCGACTGGGAGAAGACAAGTTTGAAGCCATATGTTGAGATGCTGGATAGACACACCATGGGTTTGATGGAGGATGTAAGGAGGGCGAAACGAGCGAACTACAACGGTGAGTCGGATACCCTAGCAGGCGTATGAGCTAACTAGGTGTGCAGATGGAGGATGGTGATATGGTTTACGCCTGGCGAGATCCGTAAACAGGAGTAACGCCGCAGTCATTTATAAGGTTGCCGTACTACTACATATTGCAGGTGTTTATTACCCAATGTGGAATTTGTTCCGCCTGCATGATTCCAAGCAGAACAGACGAAAACAGATCAACATATTTTCGCAGGCAAAGATGCTTGGTGTAACGCGCAGCACCTGAGAACACTCACAGCGGCCAGACGTTGACCATGTCCACCACTCAGGCCCCAATAGCCCATTCGTCAACGGCGGTTCCCTCGCCGCCCCAGACGCCAGATAGCGATCCGCCAACCCCTTTCTTCGGATTCCTTGTCACTTTTCTGTCAATCTTTTCTGCCTTCATAACTTTTACTGCCGTCTGGGAACGTCTCGTTTTCCGACGCTTCGCTATCGATCCCGTGTTGGCATTGGGCGCTCCTCCGCATCCACCCCAGCTTCATCGACCCAAGATGTGGAACATTTGGGTCATCCCTGATAAACAGCCACATCCATGGCTAGGTATCAAGGTGAGTGAATCTTTTGACTACGATCTTGTCCTTGCGATTGATCAACTGACTTTTCTCACCAGCCAGTGGCAGCTCAAAAATGCGATTATCCTCCAAGTTCATCTCGAACTACGCAGACGGAGCAGACCACGTCGTTCCGGATACCTCGTTTATTGAACCAACTGCCGCCGGAAATCACCTATCTGTTCCGCCCACTGGCACCGCCACTACCCTCAACTAGCGATGCCCTTGTATCTCAAGTTGAACTCCCGCATGGATCGGATATCCAGGTTTCATTACTGATCGCCATGCCCCAAGCTCCGCGATCAACACGGGAAAGAATGCACGAGAATCACCCCGTGTTTCACGAAGTGGTTTTTGCGACAACAAACGTTGTTTATCATGACCCCGCACCAACGTGTACTTAAATATTGTCGGAGTACGACGACCGTCCATTAGTACAAATACGAGCAATCCAAGCTCGGCCTCATCGGCATGGACAAGGTCACAGCTTATACATCTGAGTCGCATATTTGCAATCCATAGTGTAGTATATAAGCTTTAATGGATCTTGATTGTTTTGGGAGGGGGTCATGCAAAATCTGGGTGTCTTTCATGTCACTCGTCATTTGGATTGCCATCTATGTGAAGTTGCTCGCACACATGAAAGCTTACATCGACGACTCATACAGCTTCAAGAGAGCTGATAACATGAAGTTTTATCCTCCATATAACAAGTGGTTCCCTGCCAAGCAGGCTGATCTTTTGCTGCTCTGGGACGAAATTGGTTTGCCGCATGACGAACCTAAACAACTTTTCGGTGACACACTGGAGGTCATTGGGTTGATTGTTGACCCCAACGTAGTGCCGCGGCTTCGGCTAATTGCCAGCTTAAGCCAAAGTCGCGCCGCGGCTAAAGCCGAGCCGTTCAAAGCCGAGCCGTTGCAAAGTGCGCGGCTCCATCCGGCTTGGCTAGTCGCGGCTTTCGGCTTCAAGCCGGCCTCGAGCTGGCTAATCCATGCAATATTGTCTATTATAGTATATTTTCAACTAGTTACAACTTTAGTATCAACAACATGAGGTGGGATATCCAACAGCGTGTGACTCAGCCATCCCATGCCCACCCGCTTCATTGTCTTCGTCGGTCCTATCCTCGCTCTTAGTGCATGGTGGTCTTGGTGCTGCAGCATTACCCACTTCATCATCTTCCTTTTCATCTGTGCAAATGGGCAATACTTCATATTGTATTTGAAACAACCAAAAAAAAGCTATCCACTTAAGGACCGCCTTCGTCGAGCATAGAGGAAAGTAGTAAGAATGAAGGGGGTCGAGCCTATCTTGCTATGATCAACCTTTGGTGGGGAAGACCAAGAGAACTTGACTAGAGTTCTCTGGCCGGCTCTTTGGCCTTTACTGTATATACTACTGACTATGTGTACATGTTTGTACAGAATCTACCGATGGTGCCAGCCCTAAGTGATACATGTGTCAAACATGAGGTGTGGCAGAACAGCCATGGAATGGAAGGGAAGCGTGACATATGGTGAACACATGTAAGTAAAAATGAAAAGGGGAATGTAGCCTTGCACAGCACGGAGATGAAGAGAAGCTGTGCGAGGGGAAGATCTAGGGAAGATACCAGATCTGGATCGGGGAATGAAAAGATAAGAAGAAAGGGATAGCATCCTGATCACGTTGATCATGTGCAATAAGATAAGATAAGATCTGAAAAGGAGAAATGATAAGTCCGGAAGATGACGATTGTAACACTTCCCCCATCTAAAGATCAACCTCTGGGTGATCAGAAGGGAAGGTCCTCCTGAAAGGGAAAGTCAGCAAGGGCTCCCCAGGTAGGACGATAGTCCCAGTCACTGCCTGGTTCTCGATCCTCAATGACCCATTCTTGAGTCATGATGGTAGTGGGGAGATAGGGAGGGGGAGGTGGGGGAGTTGGAACTGGAGTAATGAAGTCCCCAGGATGAAGAGTCCAGCTCTGGTTTTCCGGTGCGTGTAGGTCTGGGAAGGTGTGGGCATCAGGGGAGTCATAGGGATGAGGGGAATCAGGGCAGTCAACCTGCTCAGCAGGGGGAGGGGTATTTGGGTCAACCCAGATGATAGAGAGTTACCACCATCCAGTGGACCACTCCATAGAATACATGAGGGAGGCGGATACCGAGGTCGTGAGGTACACGATGATAATGACTGTCGCCAGAAAGAAGATGAAGGCGAAGAAGAGGAGGGTGTTGAAACAACCAAACAAAAGTTATCCAATTAAGGACCACCCTCGTCGAGCGTATAAGAAAAATAGTAAGAAAGGGGGTCAAACCTATCTTGCTGTGATCAACCTTTGGTGGGGAAGACCAAGAGAACTTGACTAGAGTTCTCTGGCCGGGACTTAGCCCTTTATATACTACTAACTAAGTGTACATGTTTGTATCGGATCTACCGATGGTGCCAGCCCTAAGTGATACATGTGTCGAACATGAGGCGTGGCAGAACAGCCATGGAATGGAAGAGAAGCAAGGTAGACGGTCAATGCATGTATGTGGAAATGAAAAGGGGAACGAAGCCTTGCACAGGGCGGAGATGAAGAGGAGCTGTGCAAGGGGGAAGATCCAGGGAAGATACCAGATCTGGATCAAGGAATGAAAAGATAAGAAGAAAGAGATAGCGTCCTGATCACGTTGATCATGCGCGATAAGATAAGATAAGATCTGAAAAGGAGAAATGATAAGTCCAGAAGATGACAATCGTAACACTTCCCCCTGTCTAAAGATCAACCTCTGGGTGATCAGAAGGGAGGTTCCTCTTCCTGGAAGGGAAAGTCGGCGAAGGCCCCCCAAGCAGGACGGTAGTCCCAGTCACTGCCCGGTGCACGATCATCAATGACCCGTTCCTGAGTCACGATGGTTGTAGGAGCGTAGGGAGGGGGAGGTGGGGGAGTAGGAGTCGGTGTGATAAAATCGTCAGGATTGAGGGTCCAGCCCTGGTCATCCCGAGGATTCAGGGCATGCCAAGCGGCGGGGTCGTAGGAGTCAGGAGAGACAGGGCGTTCCGCCTGTGCGGCAGGGGGAGCAGGAGAGGGATCAGTCCAAGTGATAGAGAGTTGCCACCATCCAGGGGACCACTCAATAGAATATGTAAGGGAGGCGGGGATCGACGTGAGGAGGTAGGTGATGGTGACGGTGGCCGCGAGGAGAAAGAGAAAGGCGAGAAACAGGAGGATGGCAATGGGGAGGGGGGCGGCATGGAAGACCGCGACAAGGGAAAGGAGAACGGCGAGTGCAAGATAGAGAGTGGGGGTCATTGTGGTTATGGAGAAAGAAGTGGGCAATGAACCGTGCTGCTTTATACTCCAGTATCCAGCCTATCAAATGGCACGTTGCAATCGTCCGTTTCGGTGAGATCCGCTCGTTGCGTGAACAAGGTGAGGAAATCAAGGTACGCCATGCGTAGTTTTCTCGGGGCATGAGGTTTATCTCGGTGGAAATCAGCCACCACATCCTTGGCGTGGGCGAGGTTTCCTGTAGGTTCCCATGTTCATTCATCCTCGGCATAGCCTTTCCAGTGCACGAGGTACTCCAACCGTCGTCCCTTCCAGCGGGAGTCCACAATGTATTCAATTTCAAATTCTTCATCACGGTCTTCCGTGACAAGAATGGGTCCAGGCTGGATCAATGTTTGTCCAGGGAGCCGTTCTTTATAAGGTTTAACCCGTGTGATATTAACGACGGGGTGTATGCGCATGGATTTCGGAAGACGCAATTCGATTGCGTTGGTTCCAACGAGTTTCGTGATCTGATACGGGCCCAGCCATTTCTCTGTAAGTTTTCTGGATTTTCGAGGAAGGCGTAAGTTATCGGTGGAGAGCCAAACTTTGTCTCCGAGGGAATACTT
>MU131006.1:9624-26009 GCA_015039435.1 Imleria badia
TTCCCTTTGAACCCTTGTCTCCTTGAAAAGCCTTGCCAGTGCTTAGAACTGGTACTTGTCCTAGAAACCTCGATGCCGTCTAAAGGACAACCCTTGGACTGAACCCTTGATCCTCCTAGGGAAGACCCCTTCGTCAGGAACCCTCTGATGAACCCTCGGTTTCACTCAAAGGCTACTCTCACTCCTTACCCAGGACTGAGCATAACAAAAGATCTAGCTGAATTCTTTAGAACCACCTTCACCGCAGATCCTCCTTCCCAACCACCATGTCTTCCCTGTGGGTTAACCCCATCAACTCCTTTTGAACCCCAGATCATCCAGGAGACACCAACCACCTCCATCTTCCATGACTCCCCCATCATCTCCCATGAATCTCCCACCACCATCCACTCCACCCACTCCTAAGAACACCATGACCTCCAAGGAACTCCACCTCGGAGTACCTGACATATTTGACAGCAACGAAGATGAATACCACTCCTGGATTTCCTCCATACAACTTTACTTGCTCATCAATGAAACCATCTATGACACTGATGAGAAGCAAATCATGTTCGTCCTATCCTTCATGAAGAAAGGAACTGCGCAAGGATGGGCCACCACATTCACTGCCGATGCCATCCAACTCAAAAAGTTCGGAACCTTTGACAACTTCATCAAGTCAATTGAAACAACCTTCTGTACCACCGACATAAAGGGGAAAGCCCTCGGGATCCTCCAATCCTTGAATCAAGATGGTGATGACATCCTGGGATTCATCAACCAATTCAAAGTCGCCGCCCACCACAGCGGCATCACTGATGCCTCTGTACTCACTCATCCACTTCTTCTCCAAAGGGTTGAACCCAGGACTCATGAAACGCATCTATACCATGGATACCATACCTGACAACATTGAAGGATGGTATAAGAAGGCCGAAGCCTTCCAAGCCCAATGGGCCCGCTCTAACAAAATCGCTACTTGCCACAACCAAAAGAAAACTACCTCAAATACCTCCACCCCACAACCGTACCTTTCCCCAGTTACCACCAAATCTGAAGACCCCAACACTATGGACATAGATGCTATCTGTATTGGGAAACTTACCCCTGAAGAGCGAAAGAAATGTGTAGAGAAAGGACTCTGTTTCCGTTGCTGAAAGGAAGGACACATGAGTAACAATTGCCCCATCTTCCCATCTACCCCACGCCCCACACACGTCCAACATGTTACTCAGACCAACGAATTACCTAAACTCAAAGAAGTCAAAGATGATGATGAAGCAGAGGGAGTCGCTAGAGTAGCCTTCTCCTTTGATGACAAGGATTTTTGAAACAGGGACTTCGCTCGACGCAAAGCTCCCCTCATATAACATGCACTCCAGTAATTGTATCTGCTACCCCTAAAGCCAGGTGAATCCCTATACAATTGATTACTCCCTTGCACACATTAAAAGTTGTCGACACCCATGCTCTGATCAATAGTGGCGCCAAAATCTCCTGCATTGACTGGCAATTTGTCAGAAAACATTCCCTCCCCACAGTAAAACTTGACATCTCCATTCCCGTTTGAAATGTCGATCAGACCGCAAACAAACACGGAGAAATCTGTTTCACCTGTACCCTCTTCCTTCATATGGAAGGAATCGCCCAGAAACACCTATTTCATGTTATGGCCTGTGGCTGAGAAAACATGATCCTCAGACTCCCCTGGCTAAAAGCCATCAATCCCACCATTGACTGGTCAAAACAGACCATCTCTATCCCCAAAGAAATAGACCAATCCCATGGACTCTACTCTCTCCACACCGCTGACACTGAAACAACACAACACCTTCTTCCAGAAACCCCTTCCCAGGACTCCACGACATGTTAATGTAGACTCAGTCACTGATGAACAACTCTTCGAGTTCCTTGACTATGAAACTGAAGAAAAATACATCTATCACACTCATCGAAACAGAGCAATCAACCAGATCATCCATGGGAACTCCAGATGATTCCTCCCTAACTCCCCAACAGTAGTGAAACTCACTACCGCTACTGAACTTGCAGTCGCAGCCAAAAAAGCCAAACCCAAAGTCACACTACCCCCAGAATACTCAAAGTTTGCCAAAGTCTTCTCTAAAGAAGCCATAGACCATGTTCCCCCTTCTCAATCATATGAGCACGAAATCAACCTTGACGACTCCTTCCAACCCAAAATTGGAAAAGTCTATCCTCTCTCCCCTGATGAACAGAAAGCCACTGAGGATTTCCTCTAGGAAAATCTTGATGCAGGAAAAATTCAACCATCTAATTCCCCACAAGCCTCCCCATTCTTCTTCATCAAAAAGAAAGATGGAAAATTCCGCCCTTGTCAGGACTATTTCTACCTCAACAAACATACTACCTGAGACACCTATTCCCTTCCCTTAATTTCTGACCTCATTGACAAACTTAAGGGTGCCAAACACTTCACCAAGTTCAATGTCCGATGGGGTTACAACAATGTACAAATCAAAGACAGACATTAATGGAAAGCAGCCTTCATCACCCACAAAGGGTTGTTCGAACCCACCGTCATGTTCTTCGGACTTTGCAACTCCCCACCACTTTGCAACGATTCATGAATGACTCCTTCCCAGATATAATCGCTGAAGGATGGCTCATCATATACATGGATGACCTCCTTATCTTCTCCCTAGACAAGAAAACCCACACAAAATGAACCCGTCGCATTCTATAATGAATGACCAAACTTGATCTCCATCTCAAACTCGAGAAATGCCAGTTCAATGTTCCAGAAGTTGAATACCTTGGAATGATTGTCAAACCTGGACAGCTTGCCATGGACCCCGTCAAACTAGATGGAATCACAAGCTGGCCCACCCCTGCTAAAGTCAAGGAAGTACGCTCTTTCCTTGGCAACTTTTATAGAAGATTCATCCCTGACTACTCCACCGTTGCCCGACCTCTCCTTGACCTTACCAAAAAGGATCATCGTTGGGAATGGACCCCCTCCTGTCAACAATCTTTTGATTCACTTAAAGCGCTCTTTCTGTCAAAACCCGTCCTCCACCTCCCTGACTTCTTCAAACCATTTGCCATTGCCACGGACACTTTGAAATATACCTCCGGAGCAATTCTTCTACAGACCAACGTCAATGGGGATTGGCCCCCCTGCTCCTACCTCTCTCAATTGTTCATTCCCATAGAACAAAACTATGACATCTATGACAGAGAACTCCTCGCCATTATCCGTGCTTTGAAGTCTTGGCAACACTACCTTCATGGCTCTCCATTTCCAGTCCAGGTCTTTACTGACCATAAAACCCTCATCTACTTCCAACAAGCCCAGAATCTCAACTGACGACAAGCCAGATGGCTCCTTGACCACTCAGACTTCAATCTGAAGATGATCCATGTCCCTGGGAAACTCCTAGCAGGTCTCGACACCCTGTCTCGCTGCCCTGACCTACACCCTGACAACTCTGACAACTCCGAGACCATCCTTCTCCCCAAATCCCTCTTTGTAAATGTCATCAATACAAAGCTCCATGACTGCATCTCCTCAGCATCCTCTGGAGATCCCTTGTCCTCCAACATCTCCAAGCCAGCCTCGAACCATCCATCCCTGCCAACTTCTGTTCCTGACTTTTCGCCTGGCAACACACCGATGGAATACTCAACTACCAAGGACACGTCTACATTCCCCCTAATGAATCCCTCCATTGTTCCATTGTTCACCGATGCCACAACCATGAAACCGCAGGAGAACACCCTGGATTGTTATGATTTGTTGCCTAGCTAGTAACCTTTTTCTCTTAACTATCGCTTATCCCTGTCATCCTCTTCTCGACCTTCTATCTCTGGAACAAGACCACTTCCTGTTAGTCCTTGGTCCTTCTTCCTTCTTTCTTTCTGTCCTGTCCTAGTGGTTCTCTCTTCTGCTCTTCCCTTACTGCCCACAGGACTTCGCTTATCTCTCGTCTTGTTTACTTGGACCTTATCTCCTACAACGTGTTCTCTTACACACATTGCGTGATCCATATCTCCATAGTTACTGATCTTCTATGATGTTCTATCACTTTCTTCCATGATGTGTCACATGCTGTGTATGTCATATAAATACTTGTCTCCACAGTTGTAGTCTCTATTCTTGATCTGTGCATTTACTGCATACAAATCTATCCTGTTTATCTCGAATCACTAGTCCCAGAGCTCGTCAAGCTCTTGTCTCGCTCCAGGGCTCATCAAGCCCTTGTCCTTGTCCCTTGGAACTCCCTTGAACCTTCGGTCCACTTTTCTTCCTCTCTAAGGACATAGTGCCTCTCCATGAGTGCCCCCCTTAAGACGATAAGTGTGCCCCTCGACGTAGAGTATATGACTCACATAACATGGATACCTTAAAACGCGCCAGCTTGTCATCGCCAAATTCTGGTGGACGGGCCTTGCGCAATTCGTCAGGAAATACATCGAGGGATGTGCCATATGCCAGCAGAATAAGTCAAACACCCACCCTACATGTCCCCTCTCGCACCCATTAAATCCCATGCCTCTCGACCCTTCCAGCAGGTCTCTTGTGACCTGATCACCAATCTTCCCCTCTCCGATGGCTTTGATTCCCTATTGGTTGTGGTTGACCATGGGCTTACTAAGGGGGTAATTCTCTGCCCTACCAAGAAGACTATCACTGTGGAGGGAGTAGCTGCCCTCTTCTTTCACAAGATATACCTCAGATTTGGGCTCTATGACAAAATTATCTCAGACTGGGGCCCCCAATTCGCCCCAGCCTTTGCCAGAGAGTTAGGAAAGCTTCTAAACTATGACTTATTCCTTTCCACCGCCTATCACCCCCCAATCCAATAGCGAAACGGAACATGTCAACCAGGAGGTTGAAACCTACCTTCACATCTTTTGCGGATCTAACCCAAGCTCCTGAGCTGAGAAGATCTCCCATGTCGAACCCACCCACAATCACCGCCCTCACTCTGTCACCGGCCAATCCCCATTCTACCTAATGATGGGTTATGAACCCCATGCCCTACCCACAGTCATTCCTGACACAACTATCCCCACCTTGGAAACCTGCCTTAAATCCCTCTCCGCCACCTGAGATGAAGCTCTTGTCTCCCATGAACTCGCCCGACAAGTCATGGCCTCTCGGAACAACAGAGGATTCTCCCCATTCAAACTTGGAAAAGTCTAGCTCGAAGCCAAGAACCTTAAATGTTCCATCGCCAACGCTAAGTTTGCTTCTAAACAGGATGGACCCTTCGCCATCACCAAAGTCCTATCTCCCATCACTTACCAACTCTACCTCCCGAAGACTTGGAAAATACACCCAGTCTTTCACGCCTCTCTCTTATCACCCTATTGCAAAAACAACGTACATGGTCCAAACTTCCCTACCCCACCACCTGACCTAATAGAAAGAGAAGAAGAGTACAAAATTGAAAAGATTCTACACCACCGTGGCACTCCAATGGCCCGCATGTTCCTGGTCCGTTGGAAAGAATATTCGGCCAAAGAAGACTCTTGGCTTCCTGAGCAGGACTTGAAACATGCCAAGTCCACTCTCAACAACTATAAAACCCTCCATCCCTCCGTCTTTTCCCCCCAACCTTCCCACCAAACAATCCTCTCATTGAAAATGAACTCCCCAACCTTTGGATCATCTGACTCCGACCTCTCCTCCCCTATCACCAATGCCTCCATCAACAACTCTATCACTCTTGTATCAGAATATTACCCTCCCGCTATGAACATCACCTTCTCCGACAAAGAACACTACTTCAAAAATGAACGACTTTGTTTCATTCCCACCTCCACCCCCGATACCCCCAAACTTCACCTAGCCAGACGGGTGGCCAGCATAGTCCACCAATGAGTCCACGACAGCCTCCTCACTATCGGGATTGCTAGTTCCAATTGGTGCAGAGACAACAGTGAAGGGATACTGAAGTGAGGGAGAGAACTTGCAAGAGAGCTGTGGGACTTCTAGTTGAAGAGAACAAACTTAGAGTCTTAGTATTGAGGGGCCCTCTATATATATGTAGAACAGTGTTTGTACGTATTGTGGTAAATACTAGAACTGGGTGCATAGCGCAAATAAGAGTAATAAATGCTATTGGTAGTTATAAGTAGTTCTAACTCAGATATGAGTGTGGGAACGTATTGCGCAATCCTCAACAGGTATTGGCAATGATAAGAGATAAGAGGGAGTAACACCATTGGCTCCCTAAGAATAGTAACATGATGTCATAGATAAGAACTAATAACGTTAGAATGGTCTAGAACAATTACGTAAGTAGGATAAATAATAGGACAGACACACATGTCTATAGTCCTAGTAGGAACAAGTGTCAGTTACGCTTAATACTGTAATAAGTCATGATGCCAGTCATAAGACATAAAGGATGGACTATCATGAAGAGCGACTTGACATTAGAAATGTCAATTCTTAACACTCCACCTCGCTATTCATGATGGAAATTGTGAGAGCGATAAAGCTTTCCTGTTCTCCTCAAAGAGTTGCCAGGTCAGATTCTTCATAAAGATATCTGCCCTCTGCTCTTTAGTAGGTATGTAGAAGAGTTTGATCTTCTCATCCTGGACGCATTCTCGGATGTAATATTCTGAAGTTTGGTGTGTCCTTCTTGGGCAGGAATAGAGGCAAGGAATATGGCACCTTGATTGTCACAGAGCATAGGGATGGATTTGAGACGGAATTTCATTTCTGATAGGACTTTCCAGATCCATGCTATTTGTTTAGCTGCTTCTGTCATGCCAATATATTCTGCTTCCATAGAGGAGAGTGTGACCTTGCATTGTCGCCAGAATGACCCAGAGACTATCCTCATCGCATAACCTGATGTAGAGCAGTGTGTTTCAAGATCGCTGGCCCAATCTATATCGGAGTATGCCACAAAACCAGACTTGCTGGCACCTTCATAGGTAATGCAGAAATCCTTCATCCTGAGAAGATAGCGCACTATATAGAGTGCCTTCTGTAGATGTTCCTCGGACGGGTTTGCAGAGAATTATGACATCTTGATAACAGCATAGGCAATATCAGGGTGTGTTCCAAGCATGATGTACATCAGTGATCCAATGACTGACTGGTAGTGTGTACGCAGGTGAGGAGAGGAAGTTTTCGAGTTTGGTGCAGGGTTATATCCTGATGGTAATGGCGTGCAAGTGACTTTGGCATCTGTGAGATTGAACCTCTGAATGACTTTCAGGGCATATGAGATCTGGTCCAGCCATAGTGTGCGTTTAGCACGATCTCAAGTGATCTGCATCCCTAGATATTCAGTCACTTCACCAAGGTCTCGACTTTCCCAATAATCCATGAATTGCTTCTTTTTGAACTTGAGGTAGATTTTGTTGGAACCAATGAAAAGAGAATCATCAATGTAAATGACCAAAATAATAATGTCTGAACCATGAAAATGTAAATGAATGTAAATGCCTGGATCGGCATGGGTTCGGATGAAGCCCATCTCTAATAGGGATTTGTGTAATGCCTTGTTCCATTGTAAGGCGGCTTGTTTTAATCTATAGATGGCTTTTCGTAGGCGACAAACTTTATTCTCCATGCCTTTTTGTATGAAACCTTTGGGTTGTTCCAGGTAAATCTCCTCTTCAAGATCTCCAAATAAGAACACCATTTTTATGTCTAGCGCCTCGATTTCCCAATCTTCGAGAGCTGCTATGGAGAGAAGAAGTCACACAGTTTCAAATCTGGTGACTGGAGAGAAGGTTTCTTCAAAGTCTATTCTGTATATTTGCATAAAACCTTTCGCGACGAAGCGGGCCTTGTGTCTGCCATCGCTTTTGATAACATATATCCATCTCCCTTTGAAGGTATTTCAATCAGGGGGGAGGTCAACCAAGTCCCAGACTTTTCTTTCTTGGAGGGATTTAATTTCCTCTTCCATTGCTATCCTTCACTTGGATTGTTCGTCCCTAGATAATTTAGTGACATCCTTGTAGTGACTTGGCACATTGAAGAGGGGAGCTGCTAAAGCTAAGATGCGGTTGAAAAGCTTCGCACTATACAGCTGTCCAAGGTCTTCGTCCTACATCAGATCTCCACCCTGTTGGAGATTCCTTTCTATCTCAACGGGAGGATGGTTGCCATAGACATTGTCTGGGAGTATCTGCTGTTGTCTTACTCGCTGACCTCTTCTGTGTTCTGGTGCAACTGGAGCAGGTGGTAATGGAGTGTGAGGATCTTCAGGTGACTGTTGATCACCTGGTGGAACTTGTTGATTGGGGATGTGTCGAACTGTTATGATTTGTCGCCTAGCCCGTAATCTTTTTCTCTTAACTATTGCTTATCCCTGTCATCCTCTGCTTGACCTACTTTATCTTGAACAGGACCACTTCTTGATCATTGTTGGTCCGTCCTCCTTCTCTATCGTTGTCTTGTCCTAGTGGTTCTCTTTCCGCTCTTCCCCTCCATCCCACAAAACCTCATTATCTCTTATCTTGTTGTCATGGACCTTATCTCCTACAACGTGCTCTCTTACGCACGTTGCGTGTTCTACATCACCATAGCTACTGATATTCTTTGCCGTTCCATGATATTCCTCGTCAACGTGTTGTAATGCTGCGCATACCTTATAAATACTCATTGTTACAATTCTACTTGCTCATTCTTGATCTGCGCACTTACTACGTACCAATCTACTCTGCCAATCTCGAATCACCCATCCCAGAGTCCATCAGACTCTTGCCTCGCTCCAGGGCTTGTCAAGCCCTTGTTTTCGTCTCTAGGAATTCCGTTGAAACTCCAATCCACTTCTTGTTCTCTTTAAGGACGTAGTGCCTCTTTGTGAGTGCCTCCCCTGAAGATAACAAGTGTTCCTCTCGACGTAGAGCATACGACTCGCATAACACGAGCGTCCTAAGATAGAAGGTCTCTGTGCCGTTCTCCTCTATAGTCATCAGGTGGAGGGTCTCTGTGCCAGTCCCCTGGAAAGTTGTAATGATGTTGAACCAATATATTATCAACTATAGAATATGGATCCATAATAGATTCCTGATTGTCGTTTTGTGGAATAGAAGGCGGTTTGTCTTCTGTCTTTCTGAAACAATGCGGAAAGACCAATTCATCAAAAGTGGCTGTGGATGAGACTACCACTTGTCTGTGCTGTGGTGACCAGAAACAGTATCCTTTAGTTCCTCTTTCATAACTGATAAAGGTAGCTTCTTTGGCTTTAGTGGAGAGCTTGTTTTGGCGATCCTCTTTGGGAATAAAGATGTAGGCCAAACATCCAAAGACCTTGAAATAAGACACATTGGGTGTCTCACCATTCCATATAGTTATGGGAGGTGACCAGTCTAGACGACGCATAGGTTGGCAATTGTAAATGTGCAGAGCTGTCTCCATGGCATCCTGCCAGAAGGAAGGTGGTAGACATGCATGCTGTTGCATTGTGGCGGCTTTCTCTAGGAGTGTATGGTTGAATCATTCTGTGTGGCCATTTTGTTGTGGAGTACGAGGCACCAAAGTCTAATGCTCTATACCTCTGGACGTTAAGAACATTCACAGAGTCTCGTTTATGTATTCTCCTCCTTGGTCTGAATGGACAGAGCGTAAACGGTAGCCAGTTTGGGTCTCAGCCCAAGCTACCAAGTCCTGGAAGTATCGCGTAGCATCTGCTTTAGATCGCAGGAAATGAAGGGCGGCAAAGCCCGAAGCGTCATCTATAAAGGTAATGATCCATTTATTATGAGAACACAACAGAGTCGGCATTTCACAAAGATCAGTGTGAACAAGATCTAGGACCCTGGAAGCATGTATAAGCAAGGCTGGAAAAGCCTGCTCATGCGCTTTACCCAATTGACATCCTCGACATGGAGGAGAGGTCTTAGGAGGATCTAGAAAGGAAATACCCCTTAATTTGTCATGTGCGTGACTAAGCGCACCTTTGAAGCAATTTTTAAGGCAGTAATGCCGCAAGTCGTAAGATTTTGTATCCTGGAGGGATAGAACTCTCGACCCTGGAGTAATCGATCGTGACTGAAACCAGTGAAAAGAGGTGCCAGGTAACAAGGCAGCGGCCTGCATCACCAAGCGTCCCTGTTTGTTCCAGATCTTGGTCGTGTCAGTGATTTCACAGCGGAAACCCTGATTTGTGAGTGCAGTGACCGATAATAAACAGTGTGCTGCTTCGGGAGCATACCATACAGTACTTCCATTAATGTAATTGGAGGAGCTTGAAGCTTGTCCTGCCGTAGAACAATGGTCCCTGGGCCGGTCATCTTGACAACAGCACCATTAGCAGTGGATGCATATTGTTCTCCCTGTGCTAAATTCGAGAAATCATCCAGGTATGGTGTAATGTGATCGGAGCAGCCCAAATCAACAAGCCAGTGACCATGGTAGAAATCCAGTAAGTTTTTCGAGCCTAGGGCGCAAGCGCTTGAATAACAAGAATCATAATAATATTCACCATCAGCTACATTCTCGTGATTGGAATATGCAGCCACGTCACCCCATTCCCTGACCATTCTTTGACGGTCATAGCTAGACTTCCAGGTACCATCTTGGTTATGACTGGAGTCAGAATGAGTGACGGCTTTCTTCGTCACCCTCTGCTTCTTTCTTGTGGTCTTGGGCTTGGTATGAGATCAGCTCTCTCGCTCAACAGGAGAGGGATCTGGACTGAAAGGGTCTAGTAGGCACGTATGATTCTTTGTATGATTGCTGGGAAGGACCTGCAACAGGACCGTGAGCTCCATCATCTATCTTCAGGTCATACTCATAGTTGGTGAGCATGGGAGCATCCATGTAAATGGCGGGTTCATCATACATATCTATCTCCGGATGATCATAGTAGTTGATGTCGGGGTCCATGCTGTAATCATTGTTCATGACGATGTTAGCAAAGGCATCGCCTTCTTTCCATGCATTAGCACGAGCTCTACCCTTTCCTGTATAGTCTCCGCGACATCCATGATTCCCTCAGTTTGGACCCGAGCGACCTCTAGAGCCAGTGTTGGGTCTATTAGGTTGGCAACCACGACTTGACTGTTGTCGTGGTTGGAAATTGGACTGTCCGGGACGGCCATAGACTTGCCAGCAACTGTCACTAGCGTGACCTTTGCCACAATGAGAGCAAGTAGGCTTGGAGGGGGCATGCTGTATGGTGGAAGTCCTATTGGCAGCAGCAACCGGTTCATGCTGCACAGCAGTCATGCAATGTACTGAGCCTTGACGATTTGACTGGGAAGTGTGCCTCAGTTGTCCTTCAGACACAACCTTTGGAATAACATTATCCAAGGTGAACTGAGCAGCAGTGGTTGTCTGCACGATAGTGGAGACAAGAGATCGGTATGATGATGGAAGGGAGTTTAAGAGGATCATAGCCTTGAGGTTCTCTGGTAATGTAAGACCAGCAGAAGTCATCTTATCATAGGTGGACGTTAACTTGTTAATTTGAGACGCCATAGTGTGCACATCAGAGGTAGGTCCACGACAATGACCTTCATTCAGATCTTGAATCTGAATACATAAAGCCTCAGAGAAGGCTTCAAACTGTCCTATAATCCCAGCAGGAGAGTAAAAAGTGTTCAATTGATCCCATAAATCCTTGGAGAGTGATGGATGCAGGTTGGCAGATGGACCAATGAAGGCAACATAGGTGTCCTTCTGAAGGTGTTGCATGTCGGCATGAATGAACATGGTGATCATGGCCTGTGCTTGGTGGTCATTTGATTCCCACAAGACCATAGCGGTGGCGTCTGCTTGAGCAGCGCGTAACAAAGTAAGGTAGATGACATGGAAATTCAACGAACATCACGTGCCAAAGAGTAACAAAGAGTGACATGTATGAATCTTGGATTAGGTGGTCTATGAAATTTATTGGGGACAAATGCCAACACAGACAGATGTAGCATGTAGTATTAAAATTTCGTGCTTTCTTACTTTCTAAATATCAGCTCTAGATGAATAACTAATCTCAATTTTTGTGTGCTCAGGCAGTAAGATTAAGTGAGTCACTCTGAGTTGAAACCCAGCTGCGGCATCGCACGTTCTGTACATTGGCACGGTCAACACTCACGCATCATTGGCAGTCCATGGGCAATCAGAAACGTCAGAAGAAGACATGGGCATCAAACCTCTCGTCCTGGAGAGCCTCCAAGAAGCTCAAGTCCAACTCTGTTGGGATAAGTCTGATGGTCTTGAATCCAGGGTACTACATGCTAATTTAACCCCACAGCAAGCAAGTGACTCAGAGCCAATATAGTCACCAACCCCCACTGAGCTGCCCAAGGGAATGGCAGTCACATCCCAGACTCGTTAAGGCTTGGAACATCATGACAATTCAACGCAAAGTCCACATTCAAGGGCAATGCAGATGACAGTCATGGCAGACAACGACTCGGACTCATTGGAGCCAATGGCACTGCCGCTGCCACCCCCACCACCCGGGCCAGTGAACATTGCCAGGAAGCGTCAGGTTACGGTAGAGGAGGTGGTGACTGCTGAAGATATGGACGGAATTGCGGGATTCACTGGAGAAACCCATATCGCTGGCAGCCATGCTCTGGCCTTATAATTGAAGACATTGACATGTTTCTGGACCCACTCAAGTTGAATCCAGACCTGCTCACATTGAATGAGGGATTCCTTTATGGGGGCGGTGACACTGATTATGGAATGGATGTTGAGACAGATGAAGAAGATAGTAGTGATGAAGAAGATAGACACACAGATGCTGGGCCCGCACTCGCCAATCGTGACCACTCCATTCAACTGCGTCTGCCTCCATCGATTGAAGTGGCAAGGAAGGCCTTAGAGGACTTGCGCCAGCTGCTAAAACTAAGCTGTTCCAACAATTCTGGGCCAGGCCAGCAGAATCATGTCCTATACGAGTGGTTGGAGTGTATGTGAGAGTTTTTATGGCTGTACACTAACATGTCCATCAATGGTGCAACCTGACAAGATAATCCCATTGGAGGTCACTGGGGTGGTGTGTGGCATACTATCTAACAAGTAATCAAATGACTGATTCCAACATACAGATTTGCTGCCAGAGCCATCAGATTCCTCGACACCTATGACAAAGGGCTCAATGGTATGCAGGCTGCATGGGCCATCAAAAAGTACTGTGGCCACCGTGTTCTCCCAGTGAGCATCATGCAAGACTTTGATCTGGCTCATGGCCATTATGATACTGTGATTTAATCATCACACAGTGGGCCATTTTTATTATTTTACAGCTACCTATTATTGGCCATAGTGTATGTATATCATTATCTAGATCCATCCCGCCAGCTTTACTGTACTACTATTGATTCTTGGTCACTATATCTATATACATATCTGCATATTTCGAACATATGGTACATTGGAGTTTCGGCTACATGCATCTGAGTTTCGGCTTCACTGTCCCAAGGCTCAGCACAACATGCTCAACACTGTGTCACGGCTTGGTCACATCATGTGATGTTCATCGAATTTCCATGTCATCTACCTTACCATCAACAATACTTCACCACATAGCCATGGTGAGTATGTTGCAGACTTGACGAGCCCATACTGTATAGTTAGAAGAATCAACAAGAAGAGCGGTGCAGGATTGGATGGTGGAGTTCAGGTTGAACGACATGATTCTAGAATATAAAAAGGTTGGCTACAAAGTCTGCAAGAAATTCTCGTTAGCTTTCATAACAGGGAAAGGTATAGGAACAGAAGTTAGTGGTGTGTCATCATCATCATTATCGTCTTCGGCTTCTTCATAATCATCAGTATCACCTCCGGTAGTCTCCGAAGTTGTATTCTCGCCTAGGAGCTGTTGGACCTTAGATTCATCACTGCCTGTATCATCCTTGTCAGATGTCTCGAGTGATCTCAGATACTCAAAGTAGTCAGGTTCGAGTTCTTCGAATCATTGGAATTTTGTCTCCTCAAAGAAGTGAGGATTGGGTATGGAGGCATAGTGACCATCTGCTTTACGAAAACCAATGGAACATTTATTGTGCAAGACATACTGAGTGGTGAGGTGATTTACAGTATAGACAGCAAGATGAAAATAAGTAAAAGTCCAGAAGGCGAACCTAGTATGGACACGCAGCTCTGATCCTTGCTTGAGGGATTCGGCGTACCAACCACCTAACCCAATGGGTAGTGGGAATGTTCTCTCTATCGGCAAGAGGGGATTAGTGGCAATGGATATGAGGTACTCCGATGTTGTTGAGTTCCTTGACTTCTTGATCTCCTGGTCCACAAGAAGGATGTCGCTCAATGAGAGAATGATCCTCTCCGACGTAGAACCCTGGTTCATAGTTAAGCCTAAGGGTAATAATCTGAGATTCAGCTGATCTCTAGGCATCAAACCAAGGATGCTTCCTCTTCCAAACACATCTCCAGCATGCGTCCATGATGGTGTTCCAGACCCTTCTCGGAATGATATCCAAGACCATGTGTTGATTCTGCCCGCCGTACGGAGCTAATCTCTGGTGACGGTGGTGCAGATAGGCATAGTTGCCATCCAGCTTCCTAACGACGTCCCCTTCTGACTCTTCCAGAGAGCTAGGCCAGATGAGGTAAATATTGATCAATCCAGGATGAATGACATCATTGGGAGGAAGAGTGGTCCAAGTGTCAACAAAGTTCTTTGAGAACAGATGGATGGTGCAGCGGATGATCTCAAATCCTTGGAAATGAGTAGGGATCTGGGGAGTTTCATGGTAAGACGCAACTGGAAAAGCCAGTCCAGCGCCTTCATAAACCAAAGCCAGCGGTTCATCCCAATATGACAGTCTTTGTATTGTGGTGTGGTGTCCAGATAAATATGTGTCCAACAGCAAGTTCGCATCCTCTACCAGGACATCAGGTCCTCAATAGACATTTTCAATCCTGACGAAGTGAGCCAGACACAAGGAAATCTCAAGTGTCTGACGCGGAAGAGTATCTCCTGCTAGAGGGACCTTCAAGTCGATCAGGAGAGAGGGAACATTGTTGTATGGATGCAGGTCTCTGTCATTGTCGGAGCCTGTGAGATAGAGTGTTTCTCTGTAGAAACACCTGTCTGGAGCGATAACAGTATTCTGGAAGTGCACAATCCGTCCAAGGAATTCGTCCCAGCACAAAGGACTGTGCATGAGATTGAGCTCGTCGGCAGTCATGCTGATTGGTTCGAACTCATCTGTTCCTTGGGAAAAAACTCCTCCCAGTGGAGGATGATGGACTCGGTGATGAGGGATAGGTTAGAGAAGGCGAGGAAGGTGGCGTCAGCTCTATCTTCACGAGCGACTGCCTCCTCACTGGCGTGGGATAGGTGGGGATAGGCTGGAAGACTTTGATCTCTGAGTGAGACATAATGAGGAAGAGGTGATGACGACGGAGTTGGAGGAGGAGTATGAAGAGCACCTATAAGCGTAGCGTCTGAGAGTGATGAGCGATAGGAGTGTGGAGAGCCAGGTGATAGGAATGGATGAAGAGAAACAGGAGAATCAATGAATGTGATAGGACGTGGATGAAGGTCCGGACGACAACGTGTTGTGCAGTTTGGGTGTAGACAGTTATCACCGCAAAGCAATGGACAACGAGAATGGTCGAGTCATAGATGATGACAATGCGATGTGGACAGATACCTTCGGGAACTCGTTGGAATTCCTGTGCCTGTGCCCCCAGCTCCTGTCCTACCTGCTGTAACACCACCCGTCAAAGCTATGTACTCCAGAAGAAACCCCTTCTACTCCGATCCAAACTCCCTCCACTTCCTCATCCCCCTTAGACTCAGAGGAACTCATCACCCTTGCCAGGGTCGAATACTGCTGGTCCAGAGCCGAGGGAAATGTCCCTCTCACCCTGTCTCACCCCCGCTATCACCAAGCTTGCTTCCAATGCTGGACCTTAGGGCATCAACAGAGGGACTGCCCCTGTTACCAATGTCCCACTTACCTCAAATGGGCCTCAGGACATTCTCAGAACTCCTATCCTCAACAACGCACCGCCCCTACACCTTCTACCCCTTCTTGCCCTGCTCCTCAGGGTTCCAGCTCCTCCTGTGGTAGGGGACGATGTGCCAGTTCCGCCCACATCCATCCCGCCAGTCATCCCTATACCCCCATTCTCTCCCTCATTCTATCTGGCGCCCAGAATTTAATGTTGTGAGTGACAACACTGGCGATAACATTACGCCAACACAACCAGCTCCCACAGAATTGGGAGTTATGACCTATGATAGGTCCTTGTTGCTGTCTCAGACTTAACTGGGGGGTAATGTTATGATTCGCTTTCCCTCCTACTTCTTTTCCTTATCTTGTCTTGTCCTCACACTGTTCCCTTTCCTACTGCCAGTAGAGGAACTGTCTTATCTTTGTCTCTATCTTATCATGGACTTCTATCTCCTCTAAATGATTCTCTTATATCGTTTATGTGTCCCCTATTCCTCATGGAT
>MU131007.1:12190-23520 GCA_015039435.1 Imleria badia
CCACAGTGGGTTTCACCCATGGGTCTGGCACTGCAGGGCAATTATATAAGTGATTTAAGCATGTCCAAAATGGTTTTGGACCCATCACGACCATCCATTGCTGTGGCAGTGGAGTGCAGCACATACCTTGGACTGCTTTCACCCTCAGGGCAGCTGACTGGGAGCGTGTGAATGACATACATCATATCATTGTGGTATGTTATCACCATCCATCTATGTTACGATACTAACTGCTTACTATGCTAGGATGCAAACAACATCATCCAGGAATACTTTTTGAGCGACAATCATCCAACCTTGTGGCAAGGTATCCCAGCCTTAGAAGAACTTCAGACTGTCTGGGAATCAAAAAAAGAAGTCCCGTGGTACGTTCAATACAACGATGCAATCAAGTGTGGCCTTCAAAAGATTAGCAAATACTACAGCAAGTTCAACCAGAAACCAGTTTATGTACTCTCTCTCGGTACATCATGTTAGCATGTCGACTGATGAGTACTAACATTTATCAGTCCTCCACTCCTATTACAAAATGGAGTATATCAAGATGGCGTGGGGTGGAGAGGAGGAACAGGCAAGAGAGCAATCTGTGGGTAACCAACACACAAAGAATTGGTATGTATGACGAGAAGCAGCACCAGCACCAAGTCAGCCAGTATCTCCTGACGGCAGCACAACAATGTTGGGTGATGAATATGAATGGCATTGTTGTGCCCTCATGGAGAATGCAGCCAAGCAGAGTGCTGGAATGCTCGGCTGGCATGCTAAGTTACGCTGTTACCTCACCATCATTGAAGTCGACGTCAAGAAAGACATGGACATACTAGCATGATAGGCGGTAAGCACATCATGATTGTCACTGTTTCTTTAATTCATTTCTCATTTTTTAGGCTGATTCTGCTATTTATCTGACACTATCTTGCATCATGCAGGATGTTTGTGCCATTCTGGCATCTTCCATGCCTTGTGAACGACTCTTCTTGGCACATGCTGAGGTGGCAACAGACCGGCATTCAAGACTTGGCGCCGAAAGGTTTGAAGAATTGCAAGTCATGAAGCATGCCTGGCACAAGAATGTCATCAACCATTCTGCGTTCAACTCATCTGAAATCTTCCTCAAGGAGTTCAGGGAGCTGCAACAAATGGGTAAAGAGTTCGCTGATCTTGAGGGCCAGGATGAACAGATGGTGTTGTTGTAGCTTTTGTACTCATTTGTGTCTGTCACACCATTTGTATGATTAGTATCGGGTAGTCATTGGTTCATTTTGATAACTGGTTCTAACTGGTTTTCCTTAGGTTTTTGATATGCTGGCATTGAGTGTGACCGAAACCGTGACCAGACCATAACTGTCTGTAACTGGACCTTCAAACACTATTTATAGCTCACATTGTTGGTGAGATATGACTCGTTTTCTGGCCCATTCCTTCGCGAGGACTGAAGGGTGTCCAGTGGAGCACACAATTTCTTGTTTATATCATGAGGTTCAATATTTCCCCAGTGGATCACAGGGATTTTGACAAAGTGACCGGTATGCACATTCTGAAGCATGTTTCCAGAGCCTCTGGGATACCAATGGGTGGTGTTGTCCCAGTCAACTTCGAGCACTGGCAATAGTTCCGAGATTTGGTATCAAAGCTAATCCATGTCTTAGTGCACAAACTTCATCAAAGTACACCAATTCTTTCTATCTCAACCATTTTTTTCACAAGGAACTGTACTTCACCCTCAAGCTCCAGCCTTAGTCTTCCCCAATGGCACCACTCGCTGCAGCAGTTACTATCACGATGGCCACAATCACATAAAACTCAGGTTCTCTTCACCAACTACCCCTGAGGTTACCAGGCCGCCCGTAGGCTTGAACAACAAAACTCTGCATGATAATGCATTCCAAAATCAACCTCCACTGGCACCCCCCGACTTGGACAACTTGAAGTTGATATCAACTCAATCAAATATCTTACTTGGATTAGACAGACTCTTACTCCAAGACACCGCTGGTGTTCATAATGATGACAACCAAACAGTTCAAGTTCCCAACTTGAACAGGGTGGGGACAAGGAGGACAATGACCTCCTAGATGATGGTATGACACATTGATAAACCAGCAATATAATCATTTAACATCATTACATCACAATAATCTGATGTTTATAGCGAAATGTGTGAACATACTTGCAGATATTTAAGCTCTGGCCCTGCCCAGAGCAAGTCTGGTAATCAATGTTTTTACTACCAGCTTTCCTTGGCTGAGCAATGTACAACAGACATTCAATCATGTAACTACTCGAGAACATGCCTTCCTTGAGGAGGCGCTCAAAGATATGGAGAACTCTACTAGGTAAGTGTTACGATTCATTTATCCTCATATTTCTTTTCTCTTGTTACGTCTAATCCTCACACTGTTCCCTTCCTATTGCCGGTAGAGGAATTGTCTCACTTTTATCTTTGCCTCTTGATGGACTTCTCTCTCCTCTAAACGATTCTCTTGTGTCATATACGTGTACCCTATCCCTCACAGATTGTTCTATGACTTTCCAGAACCTTCTTCGCTTAGTCATCTTTTGGATTCCTAAGCCTGCCCTTAACCTTTGCTCGCAGTATATAAACCCCATGTCACCTCCCTCTTTACCTTAAGCTAGATCTCCCTTGTACTAGCTACACCTTGGAATCTACTGCTTCCTCCTTGAACCCTTGTCTCCCTGAGAGCCTCGCCAGTGCTTAGAACTGGCGCTCGTCCTTGAAACCTCAAAACACCGCCTAAAGGATAACCCTTAGGTCGAACCCTTGACCCTGCTAGGGATGCCCCCTTTGTCAGGAACTCTAAGACGAACCTTCGACCTCAACTCAAAGGGCTATTCTCGCTCCTTACCCAGGACCAAGCGTAACAGTAAGCCACAATTTCGGCCCATCAACTACCATCTGATTTGCTTATCTTCCAGGCCAACTTACTTCCACAACCCTCAAAAGTTTATCGTCAGCATGCCCAACAACATTCACAAAGCCCTTATCTCCCCCCTCGTTTTTAGCATGCTCCAATCGTTTCAATCCAAGCCACTCTCATGAGGACGTTATGACATTCTTCTCGAAGTGAACAGCAACACCTCCATAGATGGGAAAAACATTATGGCTGTTCCCGATATCTGCATATGGATCTCCTTCTGGAGATCTGCTTCACAGCTTGCTGCTATGTGCAAGTATATCTTTGTGGAGATGGCGTTTTCGCAGTCAGAGCCACAGGTGATGCATAAACTAAAGGAGTATATTGACTCACACCCCCATGCTCTTGCTATAATGAAGATCATGATTAGGGAATCCCGGTACTCCTCCCCTTCGGACTCGTTGCGCATTACGACAAAGGATATTGGCTCTGATGTCCTCAGGAATGAGGAGTGGAGGCCTGAGTTGACCAACTCAAACACCTTCAAAGTGGTCTGTGATGGATTTACCTGGATAGATATCACCAGCATCGATATCACCATCTGGATGTGTGAAGGAGAGGCACCCATCAACATTGAGGTTGATGAACCTGGGCATCCAGTGACTGCATACACAACCGGGGTAAGTACTTCCTCACTCTGACACTCGGAACACTGAATCACTTTCTTATAAAGACTCTCCTCCCCGATCTTTCCACAGCTGCCTTGGATGCTTTGGTCAACAGAGCAACGAAGAAATTCCAGGACATCATTGTCTCATACATCGAGCAAACTTTGCTGCATGCGGGACTGGCGAGTGATCTTGGCAGTGAGGAGAGCTCAGCCTGGATCCAGGAAGCTCGATCCTGGGCACCTCGTTGCCCCCTTTTCAATTGGCATGCTATTTTGAGATGACTCAAGGTCTGCACATGGCAGACAGCCCACTCACACTACAAGTCATGGCACAAGCGGCTTCCCAAGTGGCCCCATCCCGACCCAGAATCGGACCCTGAGGATCAGAAAGGTCACTTGAGCCAGGGCAATGGTGGTGTGATGACCAGGACCAGGGCTAAATGCACTTGATGATCACTCAAGGTTGTGATCATGCACAGGTCCGAGTTTATTTCACCGTACAGTGTCATGTTGTAGCTCACATTCCCATAGTGTTTTTGTGTTGTGATTGTGCTCTTTTATTTTTTGTGTGCTGCTTCTTGACTCAGACGTCTGATTTCCTATCTACACAATCAATCACTGATTTGTAGTGTATCAGATAGCAATCATTTACTTCCTTTTCTGGTGCCTACTCATTGGTTACTCTTTGCATTGAGCCACTCATGTAACTTAGGCATCAGCATGGGTATATCCTTGGGTACCAGCAGTCATACCCACACCCATACCCACCAAATACCCATACCCATGCAGTGGGTATGGGTACATCTGGTGGGTTGGTGAAGGTATCACATGGGTTGGCAAACCCATGGGCATATCTTGGGATATGGGGCAAACCCATCTCCATTGCAAGATGGGTGAGGACGAGGAAGAGAGTGAGGGAGAGGGCAAGGGCATGTCGTCATCATGTCATCGCACGAGGTGAGTGAGGAAGAGGGAGAGGGCGCGTCATTGTCATGTCATTGTCACAAGGTGGGTGGGGACGAGGGCGAGGGCGCGTCATTGTGACATCATCACATGAGGTGTGCAAGGGAGAAGGAGAGAGCAAGGGCACATTGACATTGTCATTGCGAGGTGGATGGGGATGAGGGAGAGAGTGAGGGAGAGGCGAGGGCACATCATTGTCACGAGGTGGATGGGGACAAGGGACAAGGGTGAGGGTGAGGGTGAGGGTGAGGGTGAGGGCATGTCATTGTCACATTGTTGCGCAAGGTGGGAGAGGGAGAAGGGGAGGGCGAGTGGGCATTGATGTTGTCATTGCAAGGTGGGTGGGGACGAGGGAGAGAGTGAGGGAGAGGGATGGGAGGGTGAGTGAGTGAGTGAGGATGTCATGGGGATGAGCAAAGCAAGTATACAAACATACACATGTATGCAGACAGTAATGTCTGCATACACATGCTTGTTTGTGCACATGGTGGAGGCTGACTCAGAGTGAGGTGGGTGGTAGTCTGTATGGCACTGACGAGTGGGATAATGTGGCTGTGGTGCGCTGCCATGTAAGTGAGTGTCATACAACAATAATACATTTCATAATTATTCAACAAATTCCTCTACTAGGCTCTTAGAAAAAAGGAAACCCACAGTGTGGGTATGGGTATGGGTATGGGTATGGGTATGCCAAAGTCTAACCCACACCCATACCCACATGTACCCATACCCATGACCCATGTGGGTTTGCCATACCCATGCAGATGGATACTCATGTTACATATTCCCATCTTCCAATTGTGTACATATAACCCGACAACCTCCTTCCCGTTCAGTGTCAAGTGTGGAGCCTGCTATGAAGAACGCAACTTAGACTCTCATAGTTACTACATCACCACTGTCATCACAATCCAAGGACATGACACAACAACACCTCCTTCTCGCCCACATCAGCAAACTGACCTTTTCGAGCCATAGAGCTTCCAGGGTGCAACATCCTGTGCAGGACTGCACAGCCCACACAGATCTTGTGGCTGTGTCCCTCCAACTCCATCAAAATGGTCAATGATCCCTTTGTAAAGTACATAAAGACACTACAGATACTACATCCAAGGCAAGTTGGGCTGATTTGAAGTAGTACACCTGAAATCCTACTAGCACTAGCTTAGTTAATGGCATACATGGTAGCATAATTGTACATAAGTTGACAAACATACTAGCAGTACAAATGCTACAAAACGGAACGGAACAGGTCGCATGACTACTAGAATACATAGTACTAGTGATCACAGTGCTTCAAATCCTCAAGCTGTTCAAGTCACTGTGACTGTTGTTTAAGTTGGGATTGGCAACTTCGGGAGTTGGCTGAACTTGGAGGATGACTGTCAGTATGTACAAGTGATCAAGACTGTGAGGAACTCACTGCCGTAACTAGCATTCAAGTTGCCCTCCGAGTTAGGAACCATCATGAGACCTGGCGCAACATATCCACACCGCTGGATGACCAGCTGCACTTGACCAACCTGACTCTCCACCTCTAAAAGATGTCGCTCTGCCTGTTTTACCTGCAGGTGGCTGTACTCCAATCATAATAAAGTGGACTGAACCAGCTGGTCTGTGTTACAATTTGTTGCTTATATAGACACTTTTTTCTCCTTTTGATCTCTTATCCTTGTCATCCTTTACTTGACCTCCTCTTTCTTGAACAGGACCACTTCCTGATCATCTTAGGTCTGTTCTCTATTACATTGGTCATCTTGTCCTAGCAGTTCTATTTCCACTCTTCTCTTCCTGCCTGCTAGGGTTGTCTTATGTTTTTCTGTCGTCATGGATCTTATCTCCTACAGCATGTTCTCTTACATGTGTTGCGTGATCCATATCCCCACAGTTACGATTCCTATTCCTTTTTCCCCTAACTCCTATTGTGGTACATCTTACTCTTATTGTCATCCTCTTCCCTCTTATCATCATCCTCCTCACTCTTGTATCATCATCCTCACTCCTATCATCGCTCTCTTCCTCACTCTCCTCTTATCCCACTCCTTGATGTACCACTCGGACTATATCTTCTAGTACTGACTCCGTCCTCTCCATCTACCTGCATACCTACGTATCTTGTGCTACAGAGTAAGTACTAGTACCTTTAGTAGTAGACCACTTCTAAGTAGTCTACACTCTTGCGCATTTACTGCATACAAATCTACTTTGTTCATCTTGAATCACCAGTCCCAGAGCTTGTCAAGCCCTTGTCTTCGTCTCTAGAAACTCCCTTGAACCTCTAGTCCACTTCTCTTCCTCTTTCAGGACGTAGTGCCTCTTTGTGAGTGCCTCCCTTAAAAGATGACAAGTGTTCCCCTCGACATAGAGCATACAACTCGCATAACAGAAGATCAAGAATCTCCCTTGTCCCTCCTATCCAGAAGCAGGACATCTCCCCACCAAGATTCCATCCAGACTTTGGGGCCTTAGGCAGCCCAACCTCAGCAACAGTGATGAAGAACCTACCATCCCTGACCCTGACATTGAACTCGCACCTCCCAGCCCCAGCATCATTAGTATCCCTGCCACTCTTGTCCAAACCCCCATAGCTGCTATCCCTTGGACCAGACCCTCGACCTCTGCCATACCCCCTCAAACAACAACTCCTGCTACTGCACCACCTCGTCCACCCACTTCCCAGACCACCATGCCTCCTTCGACTCCTGAGATCAAGGCAGCCCTCCCTGCCGACTTCTCTGGAGAACCAACAGACACCACCCAATGGATCAAAGCCATGAGGGTTTACTTCAACATCAATAAAACTCTCTACACCGACGAAGATACCAAAGTCGCCACCACGCTCAATAAAATGAGTAAAGGACAAGGAGTAGCATTCTCCGAAAAATGGTATGACAGACTCACAGACATCACCATGTTACCTGCCACAAAGACCTTTGAGGTCTTCGCCACAGACTTCAAAACCACCTTCTTCCCCTTTGATGTCAAAGCCACCGCCAGGAACGAACTTACTAAACTCAGACAATGACCTGTCAAGAAACCCAATGGAACCTATGACGACAGTTACCAAAATTACATCACTAACTTCCAGAACCTCATTGCCAGAGCAGGCACCACAGACCCTGTCACCCTCATCAATCAGTTTTCTATTGGACTTGATCCACAAATCATGACCATGATCCTCTCCATGGCTACCATCCCCACCACCATTGACACTTGGATTAATCAGTCCAAAGTCTTTTACACGCAAAAGATGTGTATCGAAGCCATCAAGGGAAGAAACACCACTCCCTCCTTCCTCGCCAATAGATCCTCCATCACTCATGACCCAAACACCATGGACATTGATGCTGTGACTTTGACAAAGTTAACCCCTGCCAAACAAGCCAGATGTATGCGCAAAAACCAATGCTTCCACTGCAGAGAAACTGGCCATAGTGCTAATCAATGCCGCACCTGGAACAACTCTTCTTCCCCTTGCCCCCAGCACGTCCGCACCACCAACACAGATACTTGCACCCCAGTTACCCCCCCTACTTCCATCCCTCCTACCGCTATATCCGCCATCAATGCTTATGTTCGAACCCTGACCACTCAGGGCAAGAGCAAAGCAGAAGTCCTTCAAACCCTACAAATGTGCTATGAGGAGCCAATCGAAGAAGTAGCGGTTGCCACCATCGAAGAAGTCTCAGATTTTTGAAATAGGAAGACACCTTGATGTCCTCTTCCCATACTCTCACCCATGTCCTCTTCCCATACTCTCACCCATGTCCTCTTCCCATACTCTCACCCATGTACTTATAGCTTTACCGAATGAATGATCTATGCATATCCCCATAAAGCTATCCAATGGCACAGAAATCGTCGAAACCACCACCCTCATTCACTGTGGAGCAACCGGAAACTTCATTGATGCCGGAATCCTCAGCTCCATCAACTTCCCCCTTGAACGCCTTCCTAAACCCATCTTCGCTCACAACGTAGATGGCACCCCCAATTCCAAAGGAACCATCCAATGGAAAGCCCATACCAAAGCTTGGTTCAACCACCATCAGGAAGACCTCAATCTGATGGTCTTAAGTCTAGGTCGACGAGAGATCATCCTCGGCATGCCCTGGCTGAGGAAATGGAACCCTCGCATAGACTGAAACACTTGGACCCTGTTCCTCCCTTTAACTCCGAAAGATATCATGTACCTTGACCACTCCCCCCAACAATACCTCTTGCGTTGGCTTGGACTTGATGCAGACCGAAAGATTACCAAACGACTTTGAAAACACAAACTGTGGTACCAAAGCGAAACTATCAACAAAACCACCATCTCTACCCAGATCGCCCAAAAGGAGGTCCCCATGGAACAACAAATTCCCGACTGGTGTAAGGACTTCACAGATGTATTCTTGGAACAAACTCATGTGAAACTACTGTACCTCCCCATCGTACCTATGACCATACCATTGACCTTCTTCCCTCCTTCTCCCTGAAGATCGCTAAGATCTATCCTCTAAACCCTGCGGAGATGGAGACTTGCAAGGCGTTCATTGAAGAACATCTGAAGACCGGCCGCATCATTCCCTCGAAATCCCCCCAAGCATCTCCTTTCTTCTTTGTCCCAAAAAAGGATGGGTCTCTCCGCCCCTGCCAGGACTACCAATACCTAAACTCTCACACCATCCAGAACGCATACCCCTTACCCCTTATCCCTGAACTCATTGACGACATGAAAGATTCCACCTTGTTTACCAAGTTTGACATTCGCTGGGGATACAACAACATCCATATCTGGGAAGAAGACCAATGGAAGGCCACCTTCATCACCCCCCTAGGGCTCTTTGAACCCACTGTAATGTTCTTCGGGTTCAGCAATGCTCCCCCCACGTTCCAAGCTTTTATAAACCACATCTTCGCTGATATGATCACTGAGAAGTGGCTCAAAATCTACATGGACGACATCACCATCTATACGAAAGATGACACTACTCTTCACCACACCCGCACCTATTGTGTCCTCTCACAACTCCGAGAACATGGTGTTGAACAAAGTAGTGTAGTATATCATACATAGTATATAGTTCACACGCTTGTTCTACATATACGAACTCAGTCGTCTGAGTTCGAATACATCTCTTAATCCACTACCACTACCATCTAAGCAACGCACAACCAATCAACCAAGTAAGTACTAAGTCACTGTGTACTGTGTGCTATTCGACAGGTTATGAGCCCCAAGTGGCGGGTTACTGCGATTTACTCGTGTTCCGCCACTTGGTACTTGCAGCGCAAGTTGCGCATTTTAAAACGCCAACATCGCACAAGCGTTTGTCACATTCCAATGCGTCTTTACGCCGGAACATATGCGACATGGACAGAGATCCATGGGGTGACTGTTCCACATTGAATGATACTGATGACTTATCCCTAGATTCATAAAACCATGTCTTCCTCCAATGACAGCATTACCATCCCCAAGCTCTCTGGCCCCAACTACCTCTCCTGGGTGCCTCAGATGAAGGCCTATCTTTGCGCCAAAGGACTCTGGGTCGCCATTCGCACGGACCGCAACAATGGCACCGACAACGACAACATTAAGGCCACCAAGAAATGGGATGACACAAACGACCAGGCCATGGGCCACCTTCTTCTGAGGATGGAACCAGCCATCGCCAACCGCTACGTGCCTGCCCTCTCTGCAGGCGACATCTGGAAGGATCTCAGGAATGCATACGCAAAACCCTCCATCGCCACGGTCTATACGGAGTTCCACTCCCTCCTCAACACTACCATCCCCAAGGAGAACCATCCCACTCCTTCCTTCATGAAGATCAGCGCACACTTCATGCGTCTGAAGGAATACAACTACGAAATCAACGACAAGGTCCAGGCAATGATTGTACTCGCCAAGATACCCAAGTACATGGACGTCGTCACCCATCTCCTCAACATTGCCGAGGATGCCCCTGCTCCCTCCGGCACCTCTACTCCCCCTGCGGCCAAGAAGACTGCCCTCACCGTCACTGAGATCGAGCATATGGCCGTCCTGGCCTACTCTCAACACATGTCTAAGCGTAAGCCTCAACAGCATGCTAACAAGAATTCTGCGGTCAAGCGCAAGGGGAATGACCCCAAGTTCTTGCAGCAGCAGCAGCCGCCTAACCAGCAGCAGCAGCAACAAGCGCAGCAACAAGGGTCAGGGGGAGATAAGAAGAAGAAGAAGAAGAAGAAGAAGAAGAGAGGTATTCCGACCTCGAGAAACACCCTCTATGCAATTGACCAAGGCAGAATCCTTGTGTCGTTCCACCTCATTAAGAATCATAGGAATAATGTTTGTGGGGGTAAAGTTGGCAGCAGCTTTCGTATGAATAGCAGTGGTGATCACACCATCCAATGATGCAGGACATCCAGTGCAAATTAGCATTGCGTGGAGGTTTTCCAGGATTGTTAATCCCGCTGCACTGAGCTTTTTGAACAGATCTTGGATCTGCCCGATTTGTGCTGAGGCATCCTCATTGGAATCCAACTGCCATCTGATAGTCTGTCAAAAAAGATGAAATTGACCCGTGGGTCTGGTGGTTTTGTATTGCGCTTTAAGCGCGACAAGGGTTCGGAGAGCCATGGATTCTTGTGCAGCAGAGGGAGCTGGATAAGCATTGACCAAATGAGTCCGAAGCTCATCCTTGATATAGAGTGTGATGACTCCATTTGCCTGCATGTCATCTTCGATCCATTTCTCGATATCAGCAACAGTTACGGCTGGTGGTCCAGCCCCAATGACTGGCTGAGTTTTATCACTGTTGCAGATACGCCAGAGACGAAGGGTTTGAAGG
>MU131008.1:0-26180 GCA_015039435.1 Imleria badia
TTGGTAAACGCGACTTTGGCGTCATCCATGAGCTTGGTGATGGGGTGCTCGGTGATCGTGCCAGTGCGCCGCGTGAACGAGAGCCTGGGTGTGCCGGTGGTCGTACGGCCAGCAGTTTTGCGGTCATTGCGGGCTGAAAAGAGACCCGCGAGCGTGAACAGCAGAAACAGGCCTGTAATGAGCGTCCATCCGCGGCGCTGGTCAGTTGACCGCATCTACGGAATTTGTGTTAGTGGAAGTTAGTGGTCAAGTTATGCAGCACCAGAAAAGGCAATCCCAGTTGGTCGTGATGTGAGCTGGCGCTGCCAACTCACTCTACTAGCAAGTGCCATGACCTCCCCCTACGCCCGCTCGTCCCCGCAGTCCACCCCGTCCCCTCGCAGACCCTTTTGCATTGCAGAGCTCGCAGATCGCGCTACTCACAACTTATGGGACCCTTCAAAGGGCTTGAAACAATGGCTCAAAGCCGCCGATGGCTTCCGCAAGGCTGGCAGAGCCTACCATGAGGCAGGCGATCTCGAAGCCGCCTTTGTCGAATTCGCCAAAGCAGCCACCATCATTCTCGAGAAACTTCCTTCTCACAAGGAGTATTTCACACTCTTGACCCCAACACAACGCCATAACCTCGGTCTCGTGAGTCCGCAGTACATCCCATCTCGACTCTTCTTTTCTTCTTTTTTTTTCTCTTGCGATGAAATGGACGGACGCAGTGCTCGCGCACGATGCACGTCTGGGTGTCTCATGTGTTCATATCGTCGGATTCTGTCCTCACGCCCTTGTGTGAGCTGGCGCTGATGTGTCTACGTCACAGAACGGTCAAGACATCCTCGTACAACTGGGTGATATAAAACCCCTGCTCGTCGACCGCTATGAACGCTGGGCAGTGCAGCACCCCGAAGAAGCAGCCGCCGTCCGTGCCGCACTGGACGCTGGTGTGAGAATGCAAGTCGAATCCAGACCCGACCGGTATCCAGACCATGACGAATCAGGTTGGCAGGCTCACGAAGCAGCGCGACGGGAGGCACAATTGAGACGCGAGGAAGCGAGGAGAGAGGAGGCGAGGCGCTCGAGCGACGCACTCTACAAAGCAATCGAGCAAAAGACGATCGTTCAACGTCGTCGCCCCCAGATCGACACCGAGTCAAGCAGAAAGAAAGAGGATACATTGTCAGCTGCAAAACGTGCAGCAAACGTCTCTCGTGAACCCTCCCTCATTAGACGAGACAGGTCGGACAGATCCGGTTCAGAACCTGTCACCCCTGTCAGTGGCGAAGAACGGGAACGACGGCGAGAGCGCGAACGTGACGACACCCGGCATTACCAAGAAGAAGCCAAGCGACGTGATGAAGAGGAGGTTCTTCGAAGGCGGAATAGAGAGCATGAGGGTATTCTAAAACGTCAGCAAGAAGCAGACGCTGCGTCTCGCGCAGCTCGCCGCAGTGTCGTCCCTTCACCTACATATCCGCCTGCGCCTGCTCCTTCGAGCCACGCTTACCAGTATACCCAGCCTTCGCCAAGGAATGGAGAACCAGTCTATGAAGATGTCCTTCCACCTTCCATGCCACTAGAAAGTCCGACAAGGTTAGCCTCATCATGACTTTTCATATCCGTGCTCACCCCAACACCGCAACAGGCATCAGACACTGTCTGTGAAAGGGTACGTAGGCTGGTCTTATCAGGAGTTACATGTCACCGACCCTCTTTTCCATTCCAGTCCTTCATACCCGATACCAGTCACGACCACATCACCCGCACCGCCAGACGGGCACATTCGATACCCGCAGCTCATGTCCCAGCACCAACTTTCACAAGGTTATACACCTTCCCTACAATCCATGTTCAGTTATCCAACCCTCAAACCTTCCGAAGTAGGGCCTTCTTCCCTTCTATTCGTCCCTGACGCGTCCAAGACGTCGTCTACCCACCTGTACCCCGCCAATGCGTTCCCTCGTCCCTCCCCACCCGCGCCAGTCCCCCAACCCGGACCACCTGGCAGTCAATACACTGCCACCTTCTCAACCCTCTCCCGAACGCAGGGTCTACCACCGCCACCCGCACCACCGCTTCGTGCCGACGGTGAACGGTTCCGCACAGCCTCCCAAGAATCAGCGCGCATTATCCGAGAACGTGCGAGCGAAGACCGCGTTCCAGAACTCAAGACTGTGTCCCTCCCACGCGACTGTCTCCCACGTTTCCTCTCGATCGCTGCCCTCAACACCTCGCGAAACCGTGAAACGTGTGGGTTATTGTTGGGAAAGGACCACAAAGGCAAATACATCGTGACGACGTTGTTGATTCCCAGACAGCATTCGACGAGCGATACGTGTACGATGGATGAAGAAGAATTGGTGATGCAGTTTACGGAGGAACGGTCGTTGATCACGCTTGGATGGGTGAGTTGGGGGTTTGAAAGAGAGCGAATATGGTCACGCTAATGATGCTTGTTAGATCCACACGCACCCGTCGCAGTCATGTGAGTATCCAATGGGTCATCCTCGGACGTCCGCGTTTCACCGTGTCCTCATGTATAGGCTTTATGTCCTCAGTCGACTTGCACACGCACTCGGGTTTCCAACGTATGCTCCCCGAATCCTTTGCCGTTGTCTGTGCTCCCAAATCTACGCCTAAGTTTGTCCTCTCTCCACCTCGTGCGCGTCGCTTGAGCGAGCATTGACAATTTCGATAGCTTTGGGATCTTCCGTCTAACGGATCCACCCGGTCTACAAACGATTCTGAACTGTCACGCCAAGGAAGCGTTCCATCCGCATCCTGATATTCCTATTTATACCGTGCGTCTCCTTGATCTCTTTCATTCTTGGCACTCACACACGTTATTTTCTCTGGCATGCCATACATCGTACCCCTTTTTGGATCGCACGACTTGAAACGACTCAAAGGATGCGGACAAGGGACACGTACAGATGAAGGATATACCGCTCGAGATCGTGGATTTACGGTAATCTAATCGTAATGTGTATATGCACACTTCCGTCCTCTCGTCTTTCCCCTCTGCCAGGACTTTCTCTTCTCTTTTTCTTGTCTCTTCACACGTCATTGATCCATTCAATACCGTCCTATCTATACCTCTTGACATATCTTGTTCCCCTTTCCCTCCGTTTCATCCTACACTCTCTTGTTCCGATTGTGTGTAGACACATTTTCTGTATGTATCTCTCCAAGAACGCGCAAGGCAACAACCATTAGCATGGCATTATCCAATTTACAATCCGTTTTCTTTGACGACGCCGTGGGTGAACAGGGAAATCTGGGACGATGTGAGAATGCAAACGATGTCCGGGGAACTAGGGGAAAAAATGCGTATTTTGCCTTCCTAGCCAAAGCACAGACGGCCGGGCGTCGAATCCCTTTCTTCGACCAGCCGTCCTCTGATCACAAGTCTCAAATGGCTGGTATCGAGTCACCAAGCGATGCACACACGGGGCGTGAATTCGACTTGAGTTCTACAGCATGATTCCTATGATCAACCGAAGCTGACGGGTCTCCGACGCGACACAAACTGATCGCTCAAGGTACCTACTAGTACAAGCCATGCATCTGTCAACCAATCCCAGTCGCCATAATCCCATTTGCCCACCACACCGGTTCCCGAGGATTTAAAACGATGTTCTGTACAAAGGACACACGATCGATCAGCCAGTAGTCAGATCACCGAGTCCAGGCATAGCGTCAAGAAACCTCACCTTGACCTTGCTCGAGGGAGCACCATCTGGAAACCGACTCGCAAGACATATCGTGCGTCCGGGATCCAGATAGCCCGGCTGCCGTTCGCATTAGGAGAGACCGTGTTGATCGTATTCGTCTGCGCCTTTTGTTCGTTGATGAGTCGCTGTGGTCCATCCGACGATCGATTTCGCAAGTACAGCATCTTCGATTGAAGACGGGCTCTGCATACGTCATCGTGCCAAGTCGAACTGTTGCCAAAAATTGAGTGGGTGGGTTTGATCAAACGTTTTCATTGCAAGCCACGCACCTTATAATCCAGGATAGCGTGCGTCATCCCGAGTCCTTGCCATCGAAACGTGTTTTCAAATCAGCTACGCCCAGACCAAAAATGGCGGTGAACACTTGGCATGGCGCAAACCGGCCCCATCCGTCCTGATAGAACTGAGGAGGCAAACCATGTGACGCCAGGGTCAGCGAACTATATCCAGCGAAAGTGAGCCATGATAAGCCACAAGGGATTAGGGGAATGCGTGCCTCGTTGCTACTTCATTGTGTGAATACAATCACGACCCCCTAGTGAAAGAAAATCACACTATCACATAGCCATGGGCATGGCCAAGGAAACGGGAACAGATATCGACATGGACGCGTACGTGCCATGTATGAACCCCCGATCAAGCACCACTATATCATCAAAAATCGTACTTCCACTCTAGTTTGAGTTCGTTTGCTTCGAAAACACATTTGACCTCGATGCTGGATGATTGAGGGTGCGATGATTGATATTGACGATGATAGCCTTGGCTGATGCTCAGCGGGTGGCTCGGGCACTGTCAAACCTTCAAGCTCAAACGCAATCTTTGGGGTCTGTGGACTCATGGATCCGGGATGGTGGCTCAGGCTTGCGGGGTCGGTAGATTCAGGATTCGGTAGTCACTGTGCACTATTTATCTTGGATTCGGAATATCAGTAGCGGTACCTGCGTTGACCGTGGCCACATCTGACAGTATGCTCCGATGTGGCTCCAAACGTACCGCAGCGGTCACCGAGAGTACTCTCGTCCGCGGGAATGGTGAACATGGACAGGTGGGCAGAGACGCGAGTCTGAAAGGGGGTACCCAACTTTGAAACACGATCGTCACGCCACTGCGCCAGAGTTCCCGAAAGGAACAGAGCATGGCGTCGAGTGAGCGATAAATGCCGAAAATCGGAAGAACACGCACGCTGTGTGACAGGCCTCATGTCGCGCGGCATCGGATTGGACATGTATATTGGATATTCAGAGCACTGCGTGTTGATCGTCCCGGAGACATCCATGGCGAGCGGGCCAAAAAACAAATGGGTAATGGGTAATAATGGGCGATGCGTGCAGGTGCTCGATGGAGATAGATAACCACCCATCACTAGCCGTGAGCCACAGCCCGACGAGGCCAGACCACAGCGTTGGACAAGATGGTCGTGGCTTTGGTCCAAGTGGCTAAAGATGATGGTGTCGGCACTTCGGGCGCCCGGAAGCGCACGTTGTCCATATATGGGAATATAGGTCCACGTGTGTCCCTTTATCGGGTTTCGGGACAGACGGTTCGCCTTCCTCCCCACATACAACGGGAACTTTTAGCCTGTTTCTGTTCCGTTCACGCCCGTTTTCAACAGCGGACCTCTAAATTCTCTGGGATTTGTCTGATGACGGTTTGGATCGGGATGAATCGATCCTGATCAGCGGGAATCAGGCCAACAGTTCGTTCCAGTCGTACAGGTTCGCTATTTTTTTTGTCGACACGGCCGATGACCGGTCAGTCTGGCCATCGCCAGGCCTCACAGGAGGGCGTAGACGTTGGACATGGGGATACACGTGTTCGGTGTCGGTACTGCTTTTGCGCCAGGAGAAGGAGGCCTTCCATATCCGATACGGCAACTCACTCCCGCGGGCCTGGTCTTATTCCGCTCAGAACGGGTCAAGGTATTATCGCTGACGTGACCGCCTGCAGTTGCCTGCGAGTCGTGACAGAGAAGGTGAGAAGGTGTCATGCCGCCCATGAAACGATAATGAACCCCAATGATGACAAACATTTCATGTTTCATTCCCCCTCCCCAGCTGTCTTCTTAATAGTATCCTGTACCCTCCCCTTTTCGCTGGCCCTTCCTGATCGACACGTTCGCGCACAGCAGAAGAAAAAAAAGGAGACGTTCCATTAGCGGAGAGACCGCGTACTTCTGAGAATGATCTCCACCCGCGCTGACATCTATAGTGAGATGGCGTTAGGCTACCCGGAGAAAACCGAGATCCGCATCAGCCCGTGGAACAAAATGTCAGACCGGGCTGCCATCCAGGCAGCAATAGCGTTTGACAGGATACACATGGACGCAGAGCGTTGGCGATGGCATCACCACATGCGTGCGTTGATACGCTACCAGCCCATGATAGACAGGCTGCGGCTGCGCCCTGACAGGGGGAAAAGTCGCGAGCACCCTCTTTCATTCATCTTGAACAACACGTGTTGCGTGAAGAAGAAACCGAGAGAAGGCGAAAAAAAGGGACGATCTCGGTCCTCCTGACTTCTTCAGCGCTAGGGTATGACCAATTCAATAATGCAAAGGGTGGGGAAGAGATAAGATTGGATCTGGCCACAGTCGGAGGGTATTTTTAGTGGGATCCCTGTGATGCCATTGGGGCCAAGGGTATCCGTGTGTTGGAGCTCCATCCCATCCGATAATGATATTACCAGGATGACACAAACCCATCCGAAAACCCATGGTCAACGCTAGGCGAGTCCATTTAAAAAAGCATGTCGAGGGTTGTTTGACAACGTCCCGGGAACCAAACAACGTCGCGTGGTGGAGAAATGAGAGGAAGAATAAGAATAAACGCCCTGCGTTGAAGAACTTTCATGTCGCTCTCTTTTTTTGTTTCCTATGAGCGTCGATCCCGGCGTATGAACCCCACAGCACTTGTCTTCAGGTCTACTGCCGACCTACCACCGCGCGCATAGCTTCCGTGTACGACCTGGCGAAGACGCGATATATATATTCTTTGTTCGGTCATATTTTGGGTCCCGAGATGGACCTGAGAGTAATACGGACGAATGAAGCCAAGGACCGGGGAAGGAAGAAGGGAAGGCCTTCCGTCCTCGTAGGTACGTAAACTGGGGGAAATGTACGTGAGACACATGCCGTGACCTCTGCCCAACGCCTGACCTATCTTTGAGGCTACTAGTACCCCTTCCTTGATGTACTTTCTAGATGAACGACCGCGATCGCGATCGCTGCGGGTAACGATGATGACGGCGCCCGCCCTGCGCATTTGCCGACCCATCGGAATACCATCGTTCACGAAGCAGCGGGAAAATGCTCGCACGATTCTCCGCAGTTCAAGTTGCGTCATGGGGATTAGTGGGTGTGGGTTCACCGCCTTGCTTTGATACATTCCGAGAGCTTCGGGCGCAACACTATATCCATCTCTGACCTTTCATTTGCTTCCGTGATCCGACCTATCCCGTCTCTCTTCCGTGCGCGCTCCACCCTTTCCAGTCGCACTGCTCTGCACCGGTCACTATCGCAATTTTCATTGCTGCGTGCATCTTTGCCTCATGTTCCTTGTTTCGCGCCACAATCCTAAAGCCAATTTTGCGATGTGACGATCGCGCTACAGCTGGAAAAAAAAAGCACTGGATCCGCTTTTGCATTGCGTTGTTCCGCCAGCCGGGCAGCCTGGAGGCCCGTCAATGATCCTACAGCTTGGAGTTTGTTACCCGCGGTCGTACGATCACTTGCGTTGTCTTGCTCGAGACAATGCAGACAGCTTGTTCCAACGACAAGCTGACGCCCACAGTGTAACTAGGATCCTGGGCGTTTTATTGTCCCGCGCCTCTTCTGTTACTACAGTTGTTGTTCCCGTCGTCTATCCTTGTACGTAATTACACCACGTTGACTCCGCGTTGTTGTCCCGCATCGCGAGTCAATTTGACAAGGGCGTTATTGAGCAACCACAGGAGAGAAGAGGCGTAACGAAAGAGAGCCAGAACGTCTATAATATCCCGAGTCCGCGCTCACCCCTGAGCTATATTTTCCCGAATTCACAGCGTGGCCAATCTTGATCCACGCTATCTTCGTTCCATATTCACGGCCTTCCAGAGGAGAAGAATCTAGCATCAACACGTTGCCTTGGCCGTGACAGGCAACCCGCTATCGGTCATTTCCTGCACCTAGCCAACTCGGGCAGGTGGTCTTATACAGCCACCGCGTCCGAGGTAAATACCACCTCTGTGTCCAGCCTCCTCCTCTTCCCTCACACTCGCCCCTCTTCCTATTCGACATGTTTCCCCAATCAGTCCTCTCCTCACCCGCGCTGTCCGCTGCCAGTCGTCTCTCCGATGGGAGCAGTCGACACTCTGATCTAGGTCACCGGACGAAAAGCCAACCCGATTTCGAGATTGAACGTCCCCTGAAGAGCGCAACCACTACCCCCAAACGACCGTCTGCTAGGAGACAGAAGTCAGATTACCATGCCGAGCACGCACTCCGTGGGAGCGTCTTGCGCTTGCTCACCGCTAAAGCACGACCCTTTACCACATCCGGCCGCATTCCCCTCGATCCCTCCGCACTCGTCCTCTTCTTCCGCTCAAAGGTACGTCTTCTCCCTGCCTAGCTCGTGCGACGATGGCATTGAAACCCGGATGCCACAACAGAGTGGCATTACTCACTCGCTCGATTTCCCTATCAATGTTGATTATGACACGCCGCCCGCGCTGGACGTCTTGATCGCGGCATGTCGACCTCACCAAACGGCAGGGATCAACGTATACCCTGATCGTGACTCGCTCTTCTATCCACCCAACCTCCCTCTCACTGCTACGCTCGAGATCGCGAACCACCCTATCCTCGACGCCGTGCGCAACTCGCTCTTCCCGACTTTGCCCATTGGCCACTACCTCGTCACAGTACGAGATCGACTGGAGGTGGTGGGGAGCGGGTGTCGGATGTCCCCACAACCACGCACGTTGCGGAACGACGGGCGGGTGGCCACGGTCGTGGTTACCCTCCCCGTGCAATACCGGGGTGGTGCTCTGATCGTCCGCAACTCGGAAGGGGACGAGGAAAAATTCTTTGGAGGTGGAAAATCCGAGTTGGTCGAATGGACCGCGTTCCTCGCCGAATGCGAATACGAAGTCGAGACCGTCCAGCATGGGTGTCGGATAAGCATATCTTTTGCAGTACACCTGAAGACGTACGGGCCCTCGGTGGACCCGCTCATAACGCCAAGCGAACACTTCTTGGATTTGTTGTCCCCTGTGCTGACTTTGTCGCGAGGGCGAAAGGTGGCGTTTTACCTCACGCAAGACTACAGTGTGAATCCAGCCGACACGATAGCCGAGTCGATGGTGCCGCATGTACGTCCGTTTCATCCGCGTTCCTACATCGCGCCTCGCCACCTCGCTTTGGTTGTGGTATGCGGCGCGATGCGACGTAATCGGCGAAAGAGCGCGAGCTGACTATATCCCTTCCAGTTGAAAGGGAGCGATTCGCTCTTGTACCATGCCCTCAAGTCGTTCAAGCTCGCGCCAGAGCTCCACTGGGCAGCAGGGGGGTACATCTGGCCCATCGACTGCACGGTCGAATGTGGCAGCGACGCCGTTCCCGAATCTCCGACCGCCGCCATGATGGGTTTTGCCCCACCCTTCACTTCGCCCTCCAAACGCGGTGGGGGCATGCCGGCCCGACCGATGAGCTACTACGGCGATCCCACCGAGGACGAAGAGCTCGACACCATGCGGACAGAGGCAGATATCATTCGATTACGGGTGGAGGAGTCGGGAGCGATCGCACTGGCGGAAGCGGAAATTTTCATCCTGTCCGATTGGGCGCCTGGCCCGATGACCAAGGAGCGGGTGTATTTTGCATCAGGAGGGGAGCTGGAAAAGCTGATTGTCAACGTGTTGATGGTCACATACGTCCCATGAAAACGCGCCGTCGTTTTATTTGTCTTTTTTGTGATGACCCCGGTGGAGTGTCACTTTTCTCCTCCTTCGCATTTATCCACACCGCATGATATTAGTGATACGTTACCATCTGTAATATTCTTGTACGAAACCCAAAAACATATAGAAATCCGGATAGAAGACAATAAAAAAACGTGGTGCAGCGGACGTCCGAGTCGTGGACTCGTCAGACGACTCGATGCCGGATTGAAACTCCGATTAAATAAAACCGTGATCCTCCGAGCCTGCTTGATAGCAGTCCCAGCCTGAGCCAACTCCACAGCCGGGGACATGGGGGAGTACGCTGAACGCTGGATGGCCAAGGGGTGAGTCGCACTGAACCATCCCGACGGCCACCCAGTACTCGCACTGCTACTGGCCACTGCCTTCCTGGCCGGCTGTGGGCTTACCAGTACCTCCAACTCCAATGTGCGGTGCGTCGCCCATCGACAACGCGCGGTATTTACCAAGCGACCTCAAATGCTGCAGAGTGCTGTATCCACACGGGCTGGATGAGCGTCTGGTCCGCAAATGGACGATTCGGGACGTCACATTCCGCAAAGGTCGCTTTGATTTTTGAATGCCACGTAATTTAACCTTAATCCCCCTGGATGCACGCCTGATCAACGTCATGGACACCCTTTCCTACGTCCATGTGCACTAGTGTTCCTAGTAAGCACAGTACCTGGCACCTGTGGTCTCAGATCCGTCCGGCCGGGAGGCTAAGATGTGGAAGCGAAACCTCTACGCGAGAAATGATCAGAAGACGAAAGACAGCATCGCGCGTTATAATTAAGGTTTAACCTTCGTTCCCTTTCCCCATCTGCGTGTAAATGACGCCGGATACCATGGAGCGCTGGACAATGGGGATGTTGGGTTGCGCCCCATGATGTTGCTGTAGCCACACAATTATTTGACGTTCATTGTCTATATCCATATCTGATTGTCCTCATCAACACGTGCAGTCAACACAATAAGATGGAGCGCTACGTATACTGGTTATTCTGAGCCTCAGCATGAGAGGTCGAAACATACTCTGGGTGTTGTCATCCAACTCCTGTCGTGTCAGAGCCATTTGCTCCGATATCGCTGGTCACTTGCCTCAAACCGCCCTCAGACCCTGGATCGAGATTCAACAGCCAGGAGATGCGAATAATAGCTGTTTTTATGATCGGGTTGCACGAGGGTGTGAGATTGTGACTCGCATGATCTGAGACGCCCATGTGACGACGAACAGGTTGCAGGTCTGACCTCCACCTGCTCGTTAGAAATTGTATTGGTGATGCGTTCTTACCGCTGTTCCGTTCGTGCCGGCGACTTTCCAATACTGGCCATGGAGTCGTCATCGTTTAGCACCGCCGTACCGAGTCCTTACCGTTTGCCGGATCCCCTCGTTTAGAATATGTACGATAACTTTGAGGTCGCCCCCGGTTTCAAAATTCACCGAGCACAAAAACGAGCTCTCACGGCGAAAGAAGAGGGTGATGTAACCCTCACAGTGGTGGTTGAATGTGGCCTAGTGTGGCTCCGCGCGTGTTGTTGGTCCCTGTGTAATGCCAGGTCCCAGTCGCCGTTGAGCCCCAAGTGACGCACTGATAGTAGAAAAGTATATCTCCTCCGTCGACGTATGGGTATAGTATCAACAAGTTATGAGACATGGCATACTTTTTTCGTCAGCGCATACACGTCTCAGAGTTTTCCATTAGAATTTGGAGCTGATGTTGCCCTCTACCACCTGCATCTCTATGTCTCCTTCTGGCGTAACAAAGGTTCGTGCGAATCCGACCGAAGAGGCAGTCACCATTGAAGAGGATTGACCCTTCGATATCCCAAATCCGGTGTCGATTCCATCATACTGCACGGGCACATTGACACGGTAGTCATGCAACTCTCGTATGCTCATGATGAATCTAGGGGAGAGGATGAAAAAAACGATGAAGGTGATCGTGGTTATTATATTTCCAGTCATTGTTTGGCCGAAGTCGATATTGTTGAACAAATGCCTGTTTATCAGAAGGCGACGAGATCAGTTTGTGGTTTGCATTCCGACGGGGAAGACAGCGGGGATGAGAGCGTGGAGAAAGGTGAGGGAACCTACGCGAAGAAATACAGGATACCCTCCCTGGCGAGAAGGCTGATGTATTCGTTGGTTTTCCATTGCTTGGTCATCCTGTATGTTTGAAATGAATCTATACATAATCGGGCCACGACAAGAGTAAGCAAGAGGGCAGCGAGAGTGAGCCGAGGAATAAGTTTATAATCGCCAATTTTGGACGAGGTGTTGTTGTATGTTGGATTGCAAAAAGACATGTCGAGCACCTGAGGCGTGGTCACTGTGGGGGGGAGTGAGAACCATCTATTAGATAGGAGCGTTGATACGCACTTGACAAGTTGTCAAGGTTGTTGTAATGTACGGCAGAAATAAAATAGAGGACAACCGTGGCTGCATAAAGCACAAGGAGCAAACCAAGGACGATCCTGGATTTACGGTACATTGCGTACACACGTAGGATCATCATGACTGATTGCGATAAACAGGGTTTGTCACTTAGACAGTGCATAGAGCATATGACCGCTTACGATCGGCAGCGGCAAGAAATAAGATGAATGCAAAGACAGATGCGAGTAGTAGCACTGTGCCTTTGATTCACGGATGATTTTCATATATCAGAAGGTTGGGGGACACCGCTTACACCTATTCAATTTGTGTCGATAATTGAGCAAGAGAGGGCATGCAAAAAACCTACGTCTATTTGATCGTGTCTTCGTCAGGCGATGAATGTACCAGGATACGAAAGAAAACTTACCTGGGTGGGTCCGGGTATGAAGGTACTTCCATCTTTCAAAACACCATAAGTAGGTTCCTACCGGAGGCATGGCGTAGCACATACATAATCCTTCAATCCTGTGTAATGTGTTGAAGTTTAGTCCTCTTACGCTCGACATACATCGGCCTTACAAAGCGACAGCAAGCCCTACATAACGAACCTTCTAAATGGGTCAGAGTCTGTTTCCATTTAAGATCCTGCATACGAACAATGAAGAACATTGCAGACACAAAGGTCCATGGCCTATTCTGTGAAGATGTGATCAGAGCCAAACGTTGTATGCATTCACCGAGGCTTGCAGACCCAGATATAATGCATCTGTGAAGACCGTCAGAAATAAATTCTAGTACAGAAGGTAGAAAATATAAAAACCTCTTTCGGCAAGGTGATGACTGAAAGCAAATTTGGCTCTGAATTTGAAGATTGTAATCACCACGTATCACTCACTGTAATCATATGCGACGGCCGTAACAATCACGACTGCAACGTCAGATGAGATCAAGTCACTCGAACGATGAGGTCCGCGAGGATCCTTACGGGATAGGATATTAGTGAACTGCAACACCGCCACCTCAGATGCTAACTCCGAGTCGGAAGACATGGTCTCAGAGGAGGTTTCAAGAGAAACTCAATGACCAACTGGAAGACGAAAGGTGAGGCCAGGGAAGTTATAGCAGCTCAGATAGATATGCAGATGCGAGAGGGCCCTTGTCGGTGTAGCAATCTTAGCCGATATTAATATGAAGGGCAGGAAGTGTCAAGACTGCGAAACAAATAAATAAAATGGATTAACCAGGCGTTTCAAAATGGCATGCAGAAGACAGACCATGTGTTGCCGTGTGCACCTCATTACTCAATGGAGGTGTGACCGTGTAAGTGTTTCGGACACAAATTTCTTGGCTACCCTCAGACCCACCTGCTGGGGACGAGAGTCGTTAGGGATTTGTAGGATGAATAATCCATCCACCTGCGTGCCCCTGGAAAGCTACGAAACCAGCTTGTGGTGTTGTCGTAGTAGCCTGTTGAAATAGGGGAGAGTACTCGACTACCCCTGCCAGTACCACCAGGCCGCTCACCTCATCGCTTAGATGTGATCGGTGGGCGGCCCAAACTCTCAAATTGTCTGAAATTCAAATTGGCCAACTTGAATTCGAACGACAGCTGGTCTTAAAAGTTAAAGCGAGAAGAGGTACGTTTCAAAAATTGTTTGTTGTCGGTACGTGGGACGCTGTATCAAGGGCCCATGGGACCTCATGGGACTCAGGTTCAGGAACAAAGTTAAACTCCCGCTCAGGAGAATCGTCCTCGGTACCACTCGGAGCCTAGCGAGCCGAGAGCAACCAGATTCAAGTTCAAGTTGGAGGGTCTTTCCCGTCAACGAAAACCCCACTGACATTGCTCGCCAGTCTAGCACCTGACATCTGCCCCACACCAGTCAAACATTGGCAGTCATTCCTTTCTTGGGAGTCCTGACACGATCTGTACATCTGCAGATCTGCCTGCCACTAATCGTACACTAACCTTGCAGCAGGGAAAAAAGCTACAATACCCATTGACTTATTCCTCCAATGCTCCCAATGCATGTGCTGGGTTAATCCCGTACTTCCGAACCCGAATTGCGCAGCCAGGTATTCTGCGATCGGCGTTTCTGTTTCAGGTATCTGTTGGCGCTGCACGAGTTTTTCGAGCGTGGTCAAGACATGAGCTCTGTTGGAAAGGAACGCGTAGATGGTCGCATCGATTCCTGGAGCGTAGATACGCAAGCAACGATCGTCGACGTCACTCTCGGTGTACGTCACCTCCAACTCGGATGGTTGCCCAAAGTCGGCCAAAATGGTAATGTAAGGAAGTGTTTCTGCGCCCAGACACGGCGGTTGTCCTCGAGCGTTGGGTGGACAAAGGAGGGGTCTTTGCGGGTGAACTCTGACAGACGGTCTTTGGAATGCGCGTATTTCAAGGTCTCGTTGCGGATGAATATCTGTGACACCTGCTTTCCTGACACGGCGGTGGCGCTGGGCTCTTTGAAATAGATCGGGATCATTTGGTCCACGAGAGATTCTTGGGAGCAACACTGAACGGCACTCGTTCGTTGCCAATGCCGTAGATTCGGGTAGCCTGTAGGAGTCAGGTCTAGTTTGGGGAAGACGTGCAAGGATAAAACTCACTCGACATAATTATCATCTCTAGATCCTGCAATGGTATTCGTCATGGAGATCCAATGCGAAAAGTTCAGAAAGGCATCTTGAAAGTGTTCACGTACGAGAGATTTTGTCCTTTCCAAAAACGAATTCGAGCCAACCGACGACGGGGGACGTCTGGCAGTCCATCACTTCCTCATCATGCAGACCTCCGTCCAACGTTTTCGTGAGGATTTCACTGGGCTCGTGGAGGTTATCGCGGGTGTACAAGTCCTTGGCGAGAAGCCAGAGAAACCGACTTGTGAGTTCGGCACGTTGACCCAAGTCAACAAAGCCATGACGTTCTCCAAAGTCACTAAAGCGGTTTCCAAGCTACAAGGTTCGCGGTACAGACGATGTGCCGCCACGCACGACAACAAAGGTTCGGATGGATAACTTGTGAACTTCTAGCTACGATCCAAGGTCATCCTATGGCAAATGCGGAGGTGGTTGACCACCCCAGTGTCCACATGCGCGGCAGAATCGGGACGTCCAAAAGAGATGTTCAGTCCGAATCGCTGGCCCAATACTGCGGGTACTTCCGTGCCGAATCCTTTTACAATTTTTACAGCTGTGCACGTGCACAGCATGTAAATATTCAACATAACATGTCTGGTTTCCTTTGGATCGAAGGCCTTCCCTCCGCATAGTTTCAAGGAAACGGTTTCTACTATTGTGGATTGTGTTGTCGTTGCGCTCATGAGCGAATACCACCTGTCATTCATGGGTGATGGTCAGAGTCGCAAGCAGACACTATAGAAAGGACATTACAAGGGCCGTCCATAACTTGTGATGTGCCGAAGTTTCGAAATATCGTCGACGGAAACATCGCCCAGGTCAAGTGCGTTCTGGCCCCATCACAGTTGGGTGTAAGGTGCGAATAGTTTTGTACCGATGTATACAAGGCGATCTCCACAAGGGGTGCCACACTCACAAGTCTTTGGTGGGGTAAAATCGGCAATCTCGGAGGCTGTCGAAGCGAATACTACCCAAACGGCACGATTCCCGGCATGGGAGAACTCGTTTGCTACTTCGTACAGGGTGTCGACTGGGCGATATTGATCAACGCCCTACTTGGTAGCGAGCCCTTGTGCTTCATCGATCGCGATCACTACCATGGGCTCGTCCGAATGTGTCGGGAAGACTTCCTGCAAGCATTTGCACAACTCCACATATGCTTTATAAACATAGTCGAGAAACAGTGGACTAGCTTTCAATCCCAATTTGGAAGACATGATTCAGTCAGTCTAACAAAACACGAGATATTCACATGGAAGGGTCATCTCGACACGAAGCTAATAAATTTGTCAAAGAAAGGCTGACCGCTACAAGGTAAATCCACAACTTCAAATATTTTGCAGTGACCTTTGTGAATAACTCTTCCCTTGCGGTGAACCTAGGGGGATATCTCACGCTGCACATCTGCTCAGCCCAATGCTTTATACCTGCCTCGCCGCCATTATCCGAGGCAAGCAATGCCAAAAGGTGTTCCTCTAACCACGAAGAACGCTGTGAAGAAAGAATAACAGGCGAGTCGGTACTCGTCCTCGTTCTTCAACATTGAGAAGTCGGTCAAAATTTTCGAGGGAATTCTGTCCCGCGCGGGGAAACCGGTGAAGTCATTCCCATCGCGCAGGTTCATGTAGAGTACTATGGAATCCTTTTTACACAACTGAAGATTGGGCCAGCCACAGGCACATGCGTGATGAGTAGTGACCCACTTCGAGGAGCAACCTTGATTTGCCGGTGCCCGAACTCTGAATCATAGGACAGACCTTGGCAGTACCGAGGATTATATTCCTTCTTGAACGAAAACATGTTGCGGGTCAAATAGTCGTAAAAGGCGTCAACAGCGGCACCCCGATATTCCAGCTCGAAAGCCATTGACGAGCTGCGATGTATATCTAGGCAGACGGTTTCGGATAGTTACGGCGAAAGGAAGGAGCTGACCTGGATGTCTCGGATCAAGGTAATTTGGTGTAGTTGGGGGTCCTTGCAGTATAACTGAACGATTGGCAAGAAATTCGTGCTAGATAATGGGAAAAAGAGGTCGAACACGCACCGAGACTTCTAATCTCGCGGTAGGATTTGCGCGTCCAAGTGTCATTTAATATGTGTTGCAAATCGTCGTATGTTTTGACGAGGGTGAGAACGGTACGCAGTTCAAGGTACGTGTCCAAAACATGGTTGGAGTGACAAACGATCAACGTCAGAAAGTAAGCACACCCATACTTCCTCAGATCGATCATTACTTCCGCATCATACATGGTCATGTTCACCGCCGCGTCGAGCTGACGATGAGTGGCGTCGTCGAAAGGATCTGGAACAAATTGAAGGGGCATCTTCGAGTCGTTGCTGGGCCCCTTGATTGCCCTTTTATGTATTGCACCATGATCGTGCATCTACAGCATGCTGTCAGATTGAGGCTATTGTTCGCCTGTTTCATCCACTCCGAAGGCCTAAAGAGGGCTTTGTGCCGCACCATGTCGAAATCGAGTCACATCAGAAATGCAATCAACCATCGCACCTCCGACACGACGGAACTAGCGGAAAATAAATGCGAGGGCTTGTATGATTTCCCCTTTTAAACCGAGCACGTGCCATCGTAAAAAGTACATATTGAATGCCAGTGAGTTCTCCGTCCACCACCTCTATCATGCCCCACTCACGTCTAGTATTTAAGAAGTCACAATGCATAAGAGGAATCGATCGCGCAGGAGACATGCACCCAGGTGTAAACAGTGTAGCTATCACCACAATTCCTATTTGTACAACCCTTAATTTTTGCATGCGTTAATGCTTTGTAAACCTGGGCTACGTCCAGGAACACGTGAAGTGAACATTGTACAGTAAAAGTGTGAAGAAAGAAGATGGGTGGGAGGCACGGCCCTCATGATCAGCTGGCGCTGATCATTCACTATGTGAGTAAGTAACACCAAAATGAAACGAAAGAAGATGGAATGGAATGTTTCTGCTTAAATGTGTTGGTGCATTCGTTGTCATACGCCCCCCACAGGACATGGTGACGGTGACGGTATGCGCCATATGCTTACACGCTCGCGTGTTCAACCTTTGCCTTGTCATAGTCATCCTCCACGAATGTTAACCTTGGTACCCAACCTGCCGACGTGCGTGGTGTCGTCTCCTCGAGCATCCGGTCGATCTGCTCGAGTGTGAGACCCTTGGTCTCGGGTATCAGGAAGTAGGCGTAGATAAAGGCACACGTGCAGAGGGAGCCCTGTACAGGATGCGTGCATCAGTCAATCAAGGCAAGAGTCAAAGTAATGAAATACATACCCAAATGAAGAAGACGGACGAGCGGAGGTTACCCGCATCGGGGTTGACCATGTAGGGGGTGATGACAGCGATGATCGTGTTCCACAACCAATTGGAGGCCGTCGAGAGACCAACACCACGGGAACGGATGGGGAGCGGGAAAATCTCGCCTGTGTACGCAATGAGCCATAGATCCAATAAATATGCCACGAGGAAGAGGGGGAAGTGGGCAATGGGACAGAAATAGAGATGGGATAGGAAAGACTCACCGATCACGACCCAGGAACCAGGACCCCATGTAGAGGCAAAGAAGAAGATATAGATGGCGATGAAGGCGAGCTGGGCATTGACAGCGGGGATGTTCTTTGCAACGGCAACACCAGCAGCGTTCAGGTGGGTCTTGTTGAAGCCAACGGTGACACCGATGATGGCAACCAAGAACTGGCAAATGAGCATACCAAGGGCACCCCAACTAAGAACGGTAAGCCATCAATGAACAGGCTGTGTCTGATTCGGCAAAACGACTTACATAAGAAGAGGGCGACGTCCAATTTTCTCAATGCTCCAGAAGGAAATGGGAGTAGAGAACACGTTAACGAGTGTGAAGATGAGGGAGATGAGGAAAGAGTTGGAGATGGCTCCAGTGGACTCAAGGAAAGGAGTCGAATAGTAAAAGATAAAGTTGACACCCGTCCATTGCTGCATCATCTGGAGAGAAGTACCAAGAATAGTGCGACGGAGGTTGCTGCTCCCTTCCCAAAGAGAGCCAGTGAAGCAGTTAAGCCAGCTAGACCAGTAGCCAGTGATGGGAATCGCCTTTCTTTCATACTCGGCATTGGCGACGATCTCGGAGAGTTCGGAGGTGATGTACTCTGAATCCTCGGGTTGACCACGGAGTCGAGAAAGGGCGGTACGAGCGCGGTCGATCCGGTCTTTCTGGACAAAATAACGGGGAGACTCGGGAAGGAGATAAAGACCAGTACCGAGGATCAGACCCCAAGCAAATTGGATGCTGATCGGGATACGGTACGATCCCGTGTCCGTCCTTGACTCGGTGCCGTAGGTGATACACGAGGCGAGAAGGAGGCCAATGGTGATACCTGTGGGAAGGATGACTATTCGACGGGAAAAAATTGGAAAGTGGTTGCACTCACAGAACTGGTAGCCAGAGACGAGGGCACCGCGAACTTTTCTCGGGCAAATTTCGGACATGTAGAGGATGATAATGGCGGAGACGAAACCGACACCGACACCAGCAACCAGACGGCCAACGACGATAAGGACGAGACCCGACGAAGCAGCCTGGAGAACACATCCAACAATGTAAATGGCACACCCCACGATAATGGTTGGTCGACGACCAAACCAGTCAGCAATATCACCGGCAATCACAGCACCTGTCAGTTGCTTGGTCAGTAATACAATACCAAGAAAGGAATTCGGTTGAACCTCACCGAAGAAAGTGCCAGCGGAGAGAATGGAGGTGATGAGCGAGTTGTGGGAACTCGTCAAGGACGTCTGGCCAGGGCCCTCGATGAGTTCAATGAAGACTTTTGAACCGGTGACACCATTGATGTATCCGGAATCGTAACCGCTGTTGGGGGGATGAGCGGACGAAGGCAAAGGTCGAGAGGGACTCACAAGAAGATACCTCCGAAGGCAGCAAAGGCGCAGAGCAAGTAGGCCCTGATAGTGACAGGAGCCTCAATGTAGTTGAGGTTTACAGCAGTAGAAAGGCTGACACCTCCTCCCGGCATGGCTGATTAACAAGAGATGGTGAGCGAGGAGCGAGGAAATTTTGGCTACACCTGGAGTGAGGGAAGTGCTCAAAACCACCAAGGTCGAAGGGGGATCAGACCCACCCGAGGGTTTTAAAGGCATTGACAGCGAGTGATTCAAGTTTACGGCCGAAACTGAAGGATAACAGCTGGTGCCAGCCTGAAGGGAGAGTGTATCATACTACTCTCCATTCGGAAGTACCGTCAGTAAGTCGTGCTGTAAGACACTTTTGGGGATCGCTTAGATGTTCATCAGCAAATGAAAGGGTTCGCTTCGTTGCGAAAACGTTGTTGGACTGCTGCTCACTTCAGCTTCTCTGCAGATGGGGAATAACACGCACTGATTAGCTAGTGGTTATTCCGATTAATCCATGTTTCATTATTCATTCCGTATTATTCCGCCAGCAGTTATCCCGGTTGTCCCGCGCGACAGGACGGTTGCGATGCGGGGTTTACCGGCTCGGGTGTCAGAGTGGGGAATGCCAGGGAATGCCTTTTCCTTGCGGTCCATAACTGGCGTGTCATGTCAACTGCGGCATAACCGCTAGCGGAACAAGTAATCCGTGTTTCCCCGCAAAAACGAAGTTCTGCTCAGTCACGGTGCTGTAACACAGAATGCCCGATTTAGAGCACTACTAGCTTGATGGCAGCCACGCAACTCCGCTTTTCTCCCCCTTACCTCCGTCTGCCTCGACGCTATCTTGCAGGCAGTTGCTGGTCGTCCGACCAGTATGATCATATCGTGCCCACTGTCCGATCTCGTATCATGCCTCCGGCACTTTCAGCACAAGTGTCCGAGTTTCATTTTGACTTCGACTCATATGACACCTTTGAAAAGCAAGATACCCGGGCGTGAAGTAATTCATCTAGAAATAAGCAGCGGGGAGAATGCCGAGTCAACCCCCAGGTTCAACGTTCAACGTTCAACCATTGGGTCTATTCATATGGTGATCCAGGAATTGTCGAGCTGAGGTGTAGCGCTGGCATTTTTCATCCAATCCCCAGGCACTGGCTGGTCGATTACCCGTAAGTGATGTGGCATGACAGGTGATCTGTCGAGCAGGTTGGCCGGGGTACCCCGCATTATGGGCCACATCAACGTCGATGGTGCACTGGTGAGATTATCAGAGTTCTTGCCTGTGACATGCACGTCGAGGTGTGAGTGACTCAGAGTCGTATGTGATATGCACCGACTTTTTCAACCACTTGATGTCGTGTCCGCGTTGTTTTTGTCGCGGCCGTTCTACCTCTACGACGTGGCCACTTTCGCTTGAACGTGCGGAAGTTATGCAAACAGATCTTGTCCTATCTACGGGCCTAGATTTAGCAGAATGCCCATCGGTCGTTGCGGCATGCCTTGGTGGTGAAAGGGACTTGATGGCGATGTACGGTACCCGCGAACGGCCAGCTTCGATTGGGAAGGGTGAAGCAGCCGTGTCACGGTAATTAGCACCTGTGGTATCTACTATGTGGTGTGTGAACTGCGTGCGTGGTCACGATGAGTGCGTCCACGGCGTCCCGAGATCGTGACGTGCCCTTGCATCAGTAGAAGTGAGGAAGCGAAACTCCTTCTGGTTTATGATCAGAAGCCATGAGACCGTCTTGTTCGGGAGTCGGTTTCTGGTATGGTTTGGGGCAGATCATGATCATACTAAAGAAGACCATAGTTTTCATTGCCACCTAGTGGTGACCCGGTCATCGGTCATTTCGATCAACAAGGCTACAATGAATACCTTTATCATAACGGTAACATTGTAGACACTTTCAAGTCCAAGTTCCATCAAATTCAAGCAAGCCCATTCGGCAGGGCGGCAACTGCCGTCAAAATGAAACTCCGCCTGAAATCGCGTGTAGGCTGGGCAATTTCGTTGGGTTGCGGTGCGCTGTGACGAGCACCGAATATTTCACAACCGACTCGGCGAAAAAGCCAACGTCCCGACCCTCTCAGTTGGATTTTTCTCCCGCTTTTTCTAATAATTGGTGTCTCCCATTAGCATGCTCAGGCTCGTCTCGCGGCCGACCTCCACGGGGCGACTCGGAAAGGTTGCCTGCTACAGTCCATCACCGAGAGGTACCGTACGGTTGTGTGTTGGAGTGGTTTGGTTGCTAAAAGGATGGCGCGAAAATAGGCCGCAAATCAATATCGTCGACGTCCGCGTGTCGGCAGGATATAACGCTCACAGTAGATGGCAAGGAAGTTACCGTCCCACAAGGTTGGTTCCGACGAATCTATCCTCTCAGACCTTGGATTGAGAGGTAAACAGGCACCGCTTTGATTCAGGCATGCGAAGCGGCTGGTTCTGTCGTTCCCCGGTGAGCTTCTTGGTTTGTTTTTGCCGACTATCGCGTCCTAATTCAGTTTAAGATTTTGCTACCATGATAGGTCAGTATCCCACCGGTTACTTGATTGCTTCTCGAACTTACGTGCCTTTTCAGACTCGCAATTGCTGGTAACTGTCGGTGAGTTGAATTCTGTTGAAGACGAAGCTTTCCGAATGACGTGGGTCGATGTAGTATGTGTCTAGTGGAGGTTGAGCGGTCACCAAAACCAGTCGCGTCATGGTGAGAATATCACTTCCTCTTGTCCCATACTTGGTCATGACATCTTGTAGCGCCATGCCAGCAATGCCAGGTGCAAAGGTTTTCACTAACACACCTCTTGTCCACGAAGCTCGGTGAGTCTTGTCAGAGAAACGCGCTTTGCGGTTCTAATATTTCGACAGCGAGGGCGTCATGGAGTTCCTCTTGGCCAACCACCCACTCGATTGTCCTATTTGCGATCAAGGTGGTGAATGCGACCTGCAAGACCAGTCGATGCGTTATGGTTCTGACCGTACGCGTTTCCACGAAATCAACGGAAAGCGTGCCGTAGAGAACAAGGATCTCGGACCCCTCGTAAAGACGTCAATGAATCGCTGTATCCAATGTACGCGCTGTGTCCGTTTCGCGAACGAGGTGGCAGGTGTCGAGGAGTTGGGTACAACTGGTCGTGGGAATGACATGCAGATCGGCATGTACATCGAGAAAACGATGGATTCAGAGCTCTCCGGCAACATTATCGACCTCTGCCCTGTCGGTGCACTGACAAGCAAACCATACGCTTTCCACGCTCGCCCATGGGAACTCAAGAGCACTGAATCTGTAGACGTTCTAGACGCCGTTGGCGCAAGCATTCGTGTCGACTCTCGAGGTGTACAAGTCATGCGGATACAACCGCGCACCAACGATGACGTGAACGAGGAATGGATCAGCGACAAGACCCGTTATGCATATGACGGCCTCAAGTTTCAACGCTTGACGACACCTTTGATCAAGGAAGGCGACCGATTCGTCCCAGCAGCCTGGGAAGAGGCATTACAGAGGATTGCAGACGGCTTGACGGCTTCGGGTGCCAAGGACGACGAAATTCAGGCTGTGGCTGGCCACTTGGCAGACACGGAGTCCCTTGTTGCCCTCAAAGACCTCGTCAACCGATTAGGCTCAGACAATCTCACCCTCGATCAAGTAAATGGCAATGCACTACCTCCGCATGGTGTCGATGTCCGGTCGAATTATCTCTTCAACGCTACGATCCCTGGTGTAGAGAGCGCCGACGTCATCCTTCTCGTTGGCACCAACCCTCGTCACGAGGCTGCTGTCCTAAACTCGCGTATCAGAAAGAGCTGGCTACATACAGGTCTCGAGGTCGGTCTCATCGGCGAACCTGCAGATACAACGTATGGGTACGACTACCTCGGTGCGGACACCAAAGCGCTCGCTGAATTTGTCGCCGGCAAGGGCGCCTTTGCTGATAAATTCAAGGCCGCGAAGAGACCGTTGATCATCGTCGGTAGTGGACTCTCGGAGCACCCCGATGGCGCCGCTGCGTACAACGCCCTTATTAAATTTGTCGAAAAGCACAAGAGCACTCTCATCACCCCCGAATGGAATGGTTTCTCTGTTCTTCACCGGGTGAGTCCCATGGGTCGCCATGGGGGCAAACTTCTCATTAATCTTATTTCTATATGGTCTAGATTGCATCTAGACCCGCCGCCTACGACATCGGTTTCGTACCCTCCAAGAAGGCCACGATGACGAAGCCCAAGTTTGTCTACCTCCTCAATGCCGACGAAGTCGACCCTAAATCGATCCCTCGCGATGCATTCGTGGTGTATCAAGGTCACCACGGCGATTTAGGCGCGTCGCTCGCAGACGTGTGCTTGCCTGCTGCCGCATACACAGAGAAATCTGTGACTTGGGTGAACACGGAAGGACGGTCACAACTCGGGCGTGCTGCGGTGCCTCCACCAGGTGCCTCGCGAGAAGACTGGAAGATCATTCGGTGTGTACTTCGATCTTGACCACCTAAACTGTGTTGACTGTACTGCTCTTTTCAGTGCCCTCTCCGAGATTGTCGGCACTCCACTACCCTACGATGACGTCCTGAGTCTGAGGGACCGTCTGTGGGAGATATCACCCACGTTGGTACGATACGACACGACGGAGCGCACATCGGTGGACGTGGCGCTCGCTGGTCTGAAGACGCTGGCAGCTGCGACGGCGGGCGCTAAGGTGTCTGGCGACGCATTCAAGAAGCCCATTACAAACTTTTACCAAACGGACCCCATCTCTCGCGCGTGCGTACCCGTTCTTTCTCCTTTAATGAGTACTGACGCATCGCCATGTCAGATCCGTGACGATGGCACAATGTGCGCGCGCGTTCGTCAAGGGCGACAAGGATGCATTTGGTGGAGAATATACGTCAGAGGCGGCGTCGTACGCATGATTGGGGGATGTGTTTATAGCTGTCGTTTGTTACAAAGACAAAAATATATCATAACGCTTCGTTGCTTTTTTATTATGGATGTTGCAACGACCGCGTGACGGGATCGTGTTTTTCATTTGGCGGTGTACCATGCGTACGAGTCTGCGACGCGCATGCCGCATTGCCAAGTTGAAAGCTCGACTCGGACGGACCTGCGTCATGGTGTCCTCGTGCATCATCAATTCATAGTCCACGACGTACATTGGTCTCGACAGCAACTGAGTTGTCCGTGGACAAGCGTCGGCGGGTGGGATCCGAGTCACTGTGCCATGCAAGCCCACCATGAGGGGGATCGATCATCGCAACATCGATCACCGCGTGTGTTTCCATGTCGGCCGTTGTTCATGGCTGTGCCAGTGGGGGAGGGCGGAGGAGGAGGCGATCCCCTTTTATTAGTCCAACGACTCGAGGTATCGAGTATCGCCAATGACTATCAAGTACCTGAGTACTAGGATTGGATGCAACGCAACGACGTTGCAAGATCCGGGTCTGAGACGTTCTTGGATTTTGATGTAACCAGTTCAACTGATCAAACCACTTCGAACCAAGCTTCAATTGCACCCACATCGCATTTGAATGCACGCACACCTAGATGATAACCGATCAGGTCCAGACTATGAGACCCAAAAGGTTGCATTACAAAAATACAAGGACAAGATTCGTCGCAGAACGTTGACAATACTAGCAGTCATTATATAGCAGACCGTTCAATTTCGTTCCATTTCATGAGGTGCTGCAGGGCGGGTGGCCAAGTGCATTATCACCAACCCGTCCGAAACACAACAGCACAAGGAAAAGAATCATTATGGGAAACACCGAAACTTGAAATAAAACAAGGTAGAGAAAAAAGGTATGATTTGATATGGATATGTTTTTCCTAGTTGTCTTGGCGCGTTCCTTCATCATACAACCCCCTCACAGGACATGGTGACGGTGACGGTGCACGCTCACGCTTACACGCTCCCATGTTCAACTTTCTCCTTGGCAAACTCCTCCGAGTAGGTCGACTTTGGTACCCAACCTACCGACGTGCGTGGCGTCGTCTCTTCGAGCATCCGGTCGATCTGCTCGAGTGTGAGACCCTTGGTCTCGGGTATCAGGAAGTAGGCGTAGATAAAGGCACATGTGCAGAGGGAGCCCTGTACGGGATGCATGTCAATCGATGAAGTGGACAGAGGAATGGAAGACGTACCCAAATGAAGAAGACGGACGAGCGGAGATAACCTGCATCGGGGTTGACCATGTAGGGGGTGATGACAGCGATAATCGTGTTCCACAACCAGTTAGAGGCCGTCGATAGAGCGACGCCACGGGAACGGATGGGGAGCGGGAATATCTCGCCTGCGGGTGCATAAGCCACAGATCCGGCAGATGCGCCATGAGGAAATGGGGAGGAAATGGGCAATGGGACAGAAATAGAGATGGGAATAGGATGGGCAAGACTCACCGATCACGACCCAGGCACCAGGACCCCATGTGGAAGCAAAGAAGAAGATGTAGATAGCAATGAAGGCGATCTGGGCATTGACAGCGGGGATGCTGTTTGCAACGGCAGTGCCAGCGGCGTTCAGGTGGGTCTTGTTGAAGCCAACGGTGACACCGATGATGGCAACCAAGAACTGGCAAATGAGCATACCAAGGGCACCCCAACTAAGAAC
>MU131008.1:26615-39689 GCA_015039435.1 Imleria badia
ACGGTGACACCGATGATGGCAACCAAGAACTGGCAAATGAGCATACCAAGGGCACCCCAACTAAGAACGGTAAGCCATCAATGAACAGGCTGTGTCTGATTCGGCAAAACGACTTACATAAGAAGAGGGCGACGTCCAATTTTCTCAATGCTCCAGAAGGAAATGGGAGTGGACAGAACATTGACGAGTGTGAAGATGAGGGAGATGAGGAATGAGTTAGAAATGGCGCCAGTGGACTCGAGGAAAGGAGTCGAGTAGTAAAAGATAAAGTTGACACCCGTCCATTGCTGCATCATCTGGAGAGAAGTACCAAGAATAGTGCGACGGATGTTGCTGCTCCCTTCCCAAAGAGAGCCAGTGAAGCAGTGGAGCCAGCTGGACCAGTAGCCAGTGATGGGAATCGCCTTTCTTTCATACTCGGCATTGGCAACGATCGCTGCGAGTTCGGACGTAATGTACTCAGAGTCCTCGGGTTGACCACGAAGTCGAGAGAGCACGGCACGAGCGCTGTCGATCCGGTCTTTCTTGACAAAGTAACGGGGAGACTCGGGAAGGAGGTAAAGACCAGTTCCGAGGATCAAACCCCAAGCAAATTGGATGCTAATCGGGATGCGGTACGATCCCGTGTCTGTCCTCGACTCGGTGGCGTAGGTGACACATGCGGCGAGAAGGAGGCCAATGGTGATACCTGTGCGGAAAATGATTCAATGACGGGACAAAATCGGGCAAGGGGTTGCACTCACAGAACTGGTAGCCAGAGACGAGGGCACCGCGAACTTTTCTCGGGCAAATTTCGGACATGTAGAGGATGATAATGGCGGAGACGAAACCGACACCGACACCAGCAATCAAACGGCCGACGACAATGAGGGCGAGACCCGAAGCAGCAACCTGGAGAACACATCCGATAATGTAAATGACACACCCCACGATAATGGTTGGTCGACGACCAAACCGGTCCGCAACATCACCGGCAATCAAAGCACCTGCCAGTCAGTCGCTTAGTCAGCAATACAATACCAAGAATGGAAATTAGTTGAACCCACCGAAGAAAGTGCCAGCGGAGAGAATGGAGGTGATGAGCGAGTTGTGGGAACTCGTCAAGGTTGTCTGGCCGGCGGGTTCGATGAGAGAGATGAAGACTTTTGAACCTGTGACGCCATTGATGTATCCGGAATCGTAACCGCTGTTGGGAGGATGAGCGGACGACGGGGGAGGTCGAGAGGGACTCACAAGAAGATACCTCCGAAGGCAGCAAAGGCGCAGAGCAAGTATGCCCTGATAGTGACAGGAGCCTCGATGTGGTTGAGGTCTGTAGCGGAAAGAACAACGCCTTCTGACGCCATGGCTGATTGACAAGAAAGCGCGGAGAGGGAAAAGTTGGGTACGCTTGGAGTGTGGAGGAAGCGCTCAGAACCACCAAGCTGAACCACCTAAGGGTTTTAAAGGGATTGATGGGGCCAGAATTGACACGCTCGTCCCTGAACCACAACGAAAAGGCATCCCCATTGGCACCCGAGCCGGTAAACCCCACATCGCAACGAACCTGTCATGCCCGCATGGTCTCCGCCATCATCCATCAAAATCGTGCCTGGCCCACCCTCCATTTCACACTCCCACAGTCATTATTTCGCTCGACACGGACCGCACTAGTTTTCCTGGCTTCTAACTATGCTTGAACGAGTCAGTCTCGAGGGAATTAAACTTCGCCATAGCCCTCATGGTTGGCCTCGGGGGAAGACGGACCTCGCTTGGAATATGTCACGATGTCAATCAACCCAACTACCCCAAGTGACCTGGGGACCACATGATCAAACACCCCGTGGTCTGTTTCCGTCACGACCTGGTGTCGACGCAAACTCAGACGGTCGCCTCAGTTGAAATATCCTCATGTTCACCCAACCTTAAATGACTGCTGACTGCGTTGCAGGCGTGCTCACCTGGCAGTTTTTTCGTACCTGCCGTCTGACGTCCTGTTTTCCTGGTCGGTCTTCATAGTCCACGATGGAGGTGTAGAACTTGCCGGTGACGTGTTTCAACTCTGCCCCGGAATTATGAAGCTACACCTCGCCCGATCGGCTTCCGCGCCGAGCGGCTCATCCTAAACAGGTACTTCGCGTTCTTGTTCTTTGCTCCCCCTCTCTGCTTCTTCATCCATCCCGCCGTGGTCCCGGATCAAGGAAGCTGTGCCGTTCAACTCACCGTCGGTCTAGGTCCGCCAGTCAGTGTGCACACGCGCACGCTTTTGCGCCCACCTTGAATGATTGGATACTCTGTCCGCGCGTCGCTCGCCGCGGGTTTCATGTTCGACCGAGATCAGCGGCCCATCCATCCATCCATTACTTTTTTTTTCTTGTTTTACTTGTGGCTCCCATGACGTAACCTTGTTTAATATTACCCTCACCATGGGTTTGTTCACATAAGATGGCGCATACGAGCTGCAAATGTACTTGAGTGTAATTACAAATCATAACCTGGATATGTGTCCAGACATGCCGCTGAAGAATGGCATGATCCATCTGGCTATCACATCTGCAAGTGTGGCAGTGGGCGCGATCGAGGCTCCATATCATTGACCAGAATGCAATGATTCCCGTGCCCATATGCTCCATACATATCACGGGCTAATTATTTTTGCATCGCAAGATTCGGGTGCAGTAGTGCCGCTGTAAGACTGCCGCACAACTATCTGGCAGGCCATGACTTGTGGGCTCTGCGCTTAGCGCTTAGCAGTGGCACGGCTGTAATCAATGATTTGAGTGTGGGGTCTGTTAATCTGACCCAACACTGTTAGGTGTTCCAGTCAAGCAATGCCGGGGGTAATGTCTCCTGTTTGATCCGCGGTAGGCGAGTGCACTGCCGAGCAGGCTGATTGCATGATTAACTATTCCTGGAAGACTGGGTGAGTACTTACAGTATCGGATGTGACCCCTAGATAACACGATGACCATCATTTGCCAACTGGACGTCCGCAATGTCACACGTGTGAATTGATCCGGGAAGGTTCAAGGTGCTGTCAAGCCTTACCCTGGTTCCTTGAGTACGGGATAGTACTGCACCTACCGATTAGGTGTGTCGACACTGAAAAGCTTAATGAAGTGGCGAAAAGGGGATAAAGCGGATATGGCAATCCCAGACTTGATCGGAATTAAAAACCTCCAAACTGCGTTTACTGCGCGGTGGGGTGAGACCCCTGACGAGGAACCACTGGAACCTGGGGCATGATGACCTGGCCTCGAGCGAACCTCGCGCAGAACTTTTGCCGAGCGTGTGGGCAATCAAGCCTAGATGTGTGGACTGTAAATTTTGTGCGCGCGTAGAGTTTAGTGAGCTAGGTCAGGTATTGTCACTGTACTGTTGATACTCTTTCCTGCCTTCTGCCAGTCAGGTTGGTTAGGCATGTCGACCCGTCGACAGTGCGACGAACTTTGGACTCGAAAGTTTGGAGAGCTAAGCACCTTAGGGCTTCAAAACGATTGAAGAGCAAGTGGGGACGTCAGGCTATCTCATCACGGTGGATGATGACACTGAATCCACATATAGCCTTCACCATGATAAGACGGTTCTCTGAGTGAGTGCGCGTCCGAGCTGGGAGTCAGTGACGCAACGCCGACGCGCATAAATAACCATGACCGGCTCTCTGGATCAGCTGGCGGGTGGGTGGAACATGATTCGAGCTTGCCAACAACTTGCCAGTGACCTTGAATTGGCCAGACTCGGGAGCTATCGGCGGCGCCATGTTCAATCTCCGTCCGTTTCGGCCGCCTCGGCAGCACTGCCAAGGGGATTCTGCCGAACGGCTTCTGGTTGACTTTCCAATTCAGAAGTCCGACCATCATCATTCCATCTTTCGTGGCGGCAAATAATGGTTGCTACGTGCCACGCAATGCATGCTCGGAACTTCGTCCTGAATCCATCGGAACACTCCACATGTTCCATGAGATCCCAAGACGGCATCCCGAGCGGACGAGCCAGCTCTGCCTTGCGATGATTGTAAACATGATATGGTTTTGGTCCACTTCAGCTATTCGCCCTCGGGGAAGGTCCACGGAACATAGTACCATCTATCCTGATTCCAGACAGCCAACTGGCATCACCAGAACAAACAACGCACAGAGGACCCTCCCCGGACCCCACATCGCACCTTTGTTTCCTTCGCGTGAGTTCTTTGTAGTATTCGCCACTCGCAATACGTCCGCACCCATCGCCCGTGCCCACCGGCCCCGATCTTCGATGAAGTTGAGCCTCTGTCTGCCATTTGACAGTGGAGGTCACTGGATGGACATGCCCACAGTGATTGATGTCGATCGTTCCCTGGGTCTTTTGTCCGCCACAGATCTTTGTGCGGAGACAAGTTTGTCTTTGGACCCTCCTCTCTCTTGACTATGTTACGACGAATGCAAACACTCGATGTTTTTCGCCTCTGTGGTGCAAGCCCTGGGACCGTCTTCCGATTTGATTCACTCACTTTTATATTAAAAAACCCGCCGGAAGGGCGGAATCACAAATCCGATGTCCACGGCACATCTCGCATTACATCGACCTTGCAATACAATACAGATTAAGTTACAGTACATGCCACAGAACCCGAAACATGACTTGGCTCGCGCATACGTCCAACTCATTAAGTTTCGTCCATATCTCGATCACTCGTCTCTTCTTCCTCTGGCGTCCTCTTGAACAGCTTCAAGATACCCTGCGTGCGCGACATGGCACGCTGAACAATGGCCTTGCTCCTCCCATATGACCGAATACGGAAGATGTAGGTGAATGCAAACATGGCACAAATCTGCACATCGGGCCGTCAGCACAGATTACAACACATCCAGGTCGAGCGAAACCACTGGGGATCGAGTCGACTCACATTGAACACGATAAACGCGCAAAACAAGCCTACGTTCCGCCACCGATGCACATATTGAATGTTGAAAGTGCGATAGAGCCACGCGTCTGCCGTGCTGGCGGAACAGTATTGACAGTCTGACCCGGCGTCTGGGTTTTGCAGGTATCCCCCCGCGCTCGAGACAAACGGATCAAGGTAGGACGCGCAAGAGAAGCCCGAGGGCGGTTGGATCACTGCAAACTCTTTTGCAGAACATTGGATCGACTGGCCGGAGAGAACTGCACAGAAAGAAGTGCTTGTCAGAAAGACGGGGCCGATATGCAGGTGCGAGGTTGCTTACTCTGGGCTACCAAACCTTCGATAAGGTACGTATAGGGCGAGACCCTATACATCCATTGCCACCACCCGAGGTGCGAATACGGTTGCACGACACCGTCAAAGGTCAGCACGAAAGAGAAGAGAAAGCTAAACAGAATTCCCGCAATCTCTGCCGTGGGACTCATCGCTGCAACGGCTTGCCCGATGGTAGTGTAGTAAATTGGAAAGAGAATCCCAAGGAGAAGGTAGGTGTATCCACCTCTGTCCGTCGGGAAACCGACCGTCCAGTACCAGCAAAAGAAAAAGAGCGTCGATCCCAGGATGTTCCAGGGGAGTTCCACAAGGATCTGCGACGTGACGAGCGCTGGCCACGAATAGATTCTGCTAGGACGTTCTCGGATCTCGTATACATCACGAAGGTTCAGAAAGATGACCTGAAGCTGATTCGCCAGCGGTACGCTCAGAATCAGTGCCATGAACACCGCCTGGTAGAGTTTCAGTGCCAATATCTGATAAATGACGTGACAGTGGATACGCACAAACAGTTTGTTCTGGGTACCCTCGAGAGAATTGTTACGCTGGAAAAAGGTGAATCCAATGAACAAACCGCCCACGATGTTCAGCATCAACTTTGCCATCAAGTAGGTCGGGCTTCTCCAATAGTGTATGAGATTGCGCACGAGCAGAGCCCATACTTGATAGATCCAAGGAGTCGCGAATCCGGAACTGATGGCAGCAGTCACAGCGGGCGTGTTCCGTCCTTGACCAACGATGTCATCGATTTCGTTGTGGGCGAGCGTCGACTCGAGGGAGCTGGTCCAAATTTGGTGCCAATCTTCCTTGCTGGTTGCTGTTGCCCCTGCGCCAATGACGCCAAGGATGAACTCGGCCCTATTCAACACATGAAGATGTCTATGCCAACAATAACCAAGCAAACGTACGGGTTTTCCTCGGCGCCGCAGTGACGCGATCCATTTCCTTCGAAATACTGGATGAGCGTCGCGGCGCTGGGCCCAACATCACCGAAGTAGACAGTTTCACCACCCGCTCGCAGCAAGAGCAGTCGGTCAAAGGCCTGGAAAAGCTCAGCGGAGGGCTGTACCAGCCTATGTCAGCACGCGCGGACGTCCAAGAGCCAAGTATGGTTGCCAACCTGATGGATGCTGAGTGGGGATACCGTCCAAGTCAGCGACGGTGTCTGCGAACGAAGAAGATGAACGCACGTGCAAAGAATCGCTTGCCCGCTATCTGCAAGGTCCCGTAGAAACGAGATGATCGCCCACGCGCTCTGCGAGTCCAATCCAGAAGTAGGCTCGTCAAGGAATAACAGCAGCTTTGGCTGGAGAAAATGGTTCAACAACTTGCTCGCCCGCAAAGGAGGGAGGCACGTGCGTACCTTGGCAGCAAGTTCTACCCCGATAGTCGTTCTCTTCTTCATTTCGACGCCGAGCGAACCAACTATTGCGTCTTTATAACCTTCCAGCCCACACATCCTCAAGCACCTGTCGACACTACAAGCAAAGCCTTAGAAATGGGGATCCCGAGACAGGAAAAAGCTTACTAGGCTTCTTTCTCAGCTGCCGGGACGCTAAATGGCTGTCTCAGCTTTGCTGAAAAAAGCAACGCCTCCCTAACCGTCATCGTCGCAAGGTGCATATCCGTTTGCTGGCAGTAACCACTGACAAAAGCTCAGTTTAGGATGACCTCAGGACAGACGAGCAACTCACGTTTGAGCTTGGAAGTCGGGCGGCAGAGGGTGACCATTCACGAGACGCGTCCCTGAAACAATGCCTACTTCGGTGCGCTCTGCAAGTACGTTCAAGAGGGTGGTCTTTGAAAAGAAACATCAACACCAACAAACTACACAAGTTTCCATTGTAAGCACGTACCTTCCCCGCGCCGGATTCGCCCATGAGTGCCGTGAGCTTTCCTGGAGCAACATAGCCAGACACGTCGTTGAGAAGTCGTCGGCCTGCGACCTCGTAGTTCATGTGTTGCCAAGTGAACGTGTTTTTCATCCTCGGCTGTTGCTCCATTGCTTCATGGATTTCCTCCTTGTTCTCCTTTCGTGCATCCAATTCTGAGTTTGTAGAACTTGGAACCTTTGTCTTCTCTTCGTCCGAATCCGTTCCGGAGGACGTTGCACTGTGAGCGGTAGAAGCGATTGAACCTCGCTTGAAGAGCACGACAGACGTTGCGCCGGCCAGACTGGTGTTGAACTCGGTAAAGACGAGGAGGAGAATCACGAAGAAGATAACAAAGGCCATCACGATCCCAAAGTTCTGAAACGACATGCAATCAGCCCGAAAAGACAGCAGAACCGTAACATACCCTCCACAGGTGACTGTACGAATAACCGTATGAGAGGAACACGAAGAGATTCCCATTGACAAATGGATTCCCTGGTTGAGAGCCAACCGTCGTACACGCTTTGTTACTGCCCGGGAATGAGTCGTACAATGGTCCACTTGGAACGAGCGTCCCGCAAAACCCGTCAATCGTATGAAACTCGTTCACTATAAGAGACTCGAATGAGTATCTGATCGGCTAGTACATTCTTTAAGTTCGTATGCATTTGAGGGAAACAGACCACTTGCGTTAATGTAGGTGATCCACCGCAAAGCGCCAATCATGGATGGTTGGGGTATGATGTACCCGGCTAATTTGGATGTATGAGGTCTCGACCGCGGTCAGCCAGCAGGGAAGCACTGACTGTACAAGGACACCACCAATATTAGAATTCCAGCAAATGCCTGAGCTGGTGCCTCCGATTTGAACGCTGCCGCTAGACTGCGAAATAGGGCTTTCCCCAGAAGTGAGGTGACGAACACGAATAGGAAGAATATACTACATATCACGGCTGAACGTAAGCAGAGGCGCGAGGGAGGATGTGTCTACGCACAAGAATTGCCCCGCAGTGCGTTGAAGCCCGACCAGGAAGTATAGCACGATGCTGTATAGTAAGAGGATAATGAACGTGATCGGCACATCGACTAGAGTTAGTGCAATTCCTTCCACGAATGGGTGGTACATGGCTGCCTTGTAGTGTCGCTGGATGATCGGCCTTAGCGAAAAGAGGGAGGGTATTTCTGACATCGCAAAAAGTGCAGGTAGGAATATGGCACTGCAAAAGTCATTAGAGAAGGACTGAGAGGATAAATAAACACTGACAAGAATAGAATCCCGCCACGAGAATAATAAACCGTGGTATTGGTTGACAGTTGCAGGAATGTCGTCCCCAGGATGATGGCTTGCAGGATGAACACGCTGAAATCTCGTTCATTCCTAGGTTCAAAGAGGCAGACGATACACTCACCATGCATTTATGACGAGGAGTGAAACAGCGCCAGCCTGTATCTGAACCCTCCTGGCCATCACACTCCGGATTTGCATAGGGATGGATATAGTGTATGGGCTCTGCTTCTGCATATGTCTTGCATGCTCCGCCTTGACGCTTTCACGATACGCAGAAATCAGATCTTCTTTCCCCACGTATTGTTCTCGAAAAGAAGCCATGTCTTCGAGATTTTCCTGCAAGATCGACGATTGCCGGTAATAATTCTCGAACTCTTCCGACGTCGAAGGGACTCCATGCATGTCATCCTGGACCCGACGCCCGTTAGGATCTGTTACGGAGACCAGAAAATCGGATGTCGTTTGCCGGTTCGCCGGTTCGTATCCCATGTCGATAAAGTACTGCCTCGCCTCGTTTGCAGGACCAAAGTAGACCATTCGACCTTCGTAGATCAGGCAAACCTTGTCGAACATCTCATAAAGTGACTCTCCTGCTTGATAAATTGAGACAATGGTGGCCACCCTGACGAGGTTGGTTGCAATTCGCAAAGCATGCACATATTCAACAGCGGTGGAGGCGTCCAGGCCCCGTGTCGAGCTGAAGAATGATATAAATACCAAAGCTTCAGGAAAGAGGCACACGTACTTGTCCCAGCAAGCCAATAGGTTCCTTGTTGCCAACATTTCGCTGATAGAAACTCTTTTCTTCTCCCCACCGGAAACCCCTCGCAATGCAGCATCTCCAACTGGCGTTTTTCGCACTTGTCGCAAGCCAAATAAGGTCATCAAGACATCCGTGAAATCCATCCAAAACTGCTTGCGCGTCATTCCTTGAATACGCGCCTGAGGAACGCGCGTCTTTGCGGCGAAGCCGATTGTCTGTTCGACGGTTAGCGTTGGGAAATGTATGTCGTCCTCTGGGCAGTACTGGACATCTCCACGATAGTGAAGGCGAATGTCGTCTGGGGTAAAAGAGTTGTAACAAACTTCCCCATCAACAGCATGGAATTCATCACGCCGATTCGCCAATACTTTGAGCAATGTGGTACACCCAGACCCTGGCCGTCCGAGAACGACTGATCATGTCGTCAGCCTCTGGATCCGTTCAATGGTGCAGCAACTTACGAAGCATTTCGCCAGGGCGAACGACTCCCTGAAAACCACTTATTATGTTGCGCAAGTGTGGATGCCGGAGGTCCTGAAGGACACGTGGAATGTTTATCGGATTCAAAAGCGAACCGAGCGTGGATTGGAATGACGACGAAGTGCCCTTTCCAACCACACGAAGCTGATCGAACAACACTCCGAGCTCGCGCGACTTGATGTCGGCCTCACCACGTCTGCGAACCGAATCTTTGGTCAGTACGACACGGAAGCTTGCAAGATCATGGTTCCACCTCTTGAGTACGTCCCGCAAAACTGCCTCAAAGTCAAACGCCTCGTCAACTTCCTCGGCGATCGGAGATCTCTGACCCGGAACTTCTTCGGGGCGCGAGATCTGTGTTTGATCGCTTGGAGCGGTAGACATCCTACTCAGTGTATATCGTAACGCCCCGACCCCTCGCGGATCGAAATAGTCCAAGTTGACATGTGAGACACAAGTGGCCGCGCGAGGTCGGTTGCGTCCCCGGCCCTGCGGCTCTCTCCGACCCGCCCGACTTGTGGAAGCCATGGGAGGGTCAGCGAGGTCGAGTACCGCATGGAGATACTCGGTATTCCCCAAGTCTTCCAGCATTGCGTTGAGAGAATTGGGCAGGACTTGTTCACTGTCGGACATGATGGACGTCGACCAAAAGTTGATCGCAAAACATAGGATAGGAGGTTCTCGAAAAGTGACTAATGATCAGTCATGACGTTCATTAGAACGTTAGACTGACACAGCATGCACGCTAAGAAAATGATTAGTCATAAAAATTCCAATTGTATGTACCTCATCCGCCTTACCTCACCTTCGACGCCATTCGTCCGTTCGGCCACGATTTGTGTATGACATTGCATGTGGGGCCCGCCGGCACCCTGCTCGAGCAACCGATCGATCGCCGCATTGCCACGTCCGAGCGCACTCGCTCGTCCGCAACAAAGTTAGGTTGAGATTTGATACCATCTCATCGCGATACTGAGTATCGGAGGTTCTCACGTTGAGGAATTAATCCGGGCTGGCAAACCGATATATTCCTATCTGAAGAGCATTCTCAAAATATGGGGAGAGCAATTGAGATAGGTTTTCCTGAAAGGAAAAACAACAAGCGGATTGTTTGTATTCATTCTGGAAGCACTCACCAAGGGAAGTCATTGAAACAGCCAGCCAACATGTTTTAGGATAACGAATGTCATTAAAACGAGCCTATCGCACGATTGGGGGTACGTTCCAATCGGCAGGACATTGATAGATGCGATAAGAGATCGAATACAGAGATAGCATGTGTCCGCTGAGACGGACAGAAGCAGTGAATCACAAGAAAAAAGCTGGAAGATTGTAAATTGGCGGCCGACGCAACGTACAAGTGTTTGCACTTGCCTGAATCATTGTCGATATTATAATGGCAAGGGCGGACGAATTTAAGCTTCCGAAACGAAATTAACGAAAACTGACGCTTGGCGGTACTTCCCAACTCTTTCAGTTTCCGCCAGATCCGTCCCTAAGAGATTCGACATGCTTCAGCAAGAACTAGACTACACCAACAGCGTGTTTCTCACACTGAGACTTATGGGCGGGTATAGCGAGCCTTCGATGGAAGAATACGCATTGCTTGTACCAAAAATTCTGTTCGTGTCTTCTGTTGCGCCACTTTGTGATAGTTGTAGCATAGTCTCGGTGGAGAATCTCTGATAACCAGTATACTCAGGTTGGCTCACGACTGAATTCAATTATTTACTCACAGGTACGAAACTTTGAAGATACTGGGGTGCGGGATCTCTGGGATAAACAGAGTAGGCAATACTACCATGCTGTTCATCCTGGTAAATGTTCGCCAGTAATTTATAGTCAGTTTGACATGTGAGAGAGATAGCAACTCAGATGAATGACTCACCTCACTAGTGTACATATAACTCGACGATGCGGCGGCATAGGGATGGTGGATCATCCTGAAGCGCAGAACATTGGGCGCAAAGAAGAGAAGGGCGATTCTGAAACGTCTTACAATTAGGAAATTCCCGGACCCTCCTCGGACACACTTCCAAGTTGGCCAATGGATTTCCGAATCTGCTAATGGTACAGAGAAGGCCGCTGCGCTCCTACTAGAGTCCGAGTCCTAGCAGGATGCAAAAGGGCAAGGCGGGGTAATGACAGGCGCGGGTAAGTCGTTGGTATAGCGTCTGATGCGGTGTGCCAGGCCACAGCCGCATCTCATATTAACTGACTTTTCACAGCCCAAGTCCGAGGCACAAGTTGGAGGATATAAGTGTACCCGTATAGGTCATACATTAGCCGATTTTGTTTGACAGTCACGCGAACCTGACAAGTTACAACTGTTCCCACCGTGCATACTCACGAATGTCGAGAATTTGTTTGTCGGACGACATTCTCCGAGAATCTCGTGTGATGTCGTTGCGCACACACACGAGTGCAAAGTGATCAAGATACATATTTAAAGGTACCCATGTGAACAACTCTTCAACAAATCCCATCAGAGCTAATTACATAAATGAGCCGTTGCACTACTGCCGCACTAGTGGCATGGCAGAGTGCTACTCCATCAATGGGTGGTCTATTGAAAAGTGAGTACAGCATTTTAAACTCTATGACATTGACAGGAATACTACCCGTTGGTATGTATGCCGCTTGTTCGTGACCAGACGTTTAATTAAGCGCTGACACCTGCTGAAGTCCAGGCCGGAGGTTTCCGGCGGCCCGAAGTTTCGCCTGGTTGAACCAAGAGTCCAAGACTGTCGACGCACGATACTATTATAAGTAGTGGTCCATGCACTCCGAGTCTATTCCGTCTATTTCTTACGTATGCTCGCAATGCACGAAGCCAAGACCATGCTAAAGTTTTCAGGCAGCCTCATCTTCGAGACAAAAATCCTCTGGAAGAGTGTCCTGAACAAAATATAAAAGGGTTAGTTTAGTTTTTACCCTAACTGTGCTGTAATACACTTTTTAGGATCGGTCAGGTGCTTACCAGCCAATGAGAGGGCTTTCTAGTTACGGGAGAATTGGCAAACCGTCGTGAAGCGATAACGTTACTGCTCTGCTCTGCAGGTGAGTCAGGTTCTTGGTATCGCTCTCGTACAGTATAATAATTATGCCGCGAAGGTACAGTCGACTCCCTTGTAACCCATACCCCATATAACCCATACTCCCTTATAACCCATAGCTTTTTGGATTTCCCAAGTTGGTTTGCAGGGAATTTGCATCCACAACCCATACCCCATAACCCATAACTTTGGGGGACAATTTTCCTATATAAAAGCAGGCCATAACCCATACATTGCCCAAAATGTGCCACTTAACCCTAACCCTAAATACTATATATAGAAATCCTCCCTTCCATAAGGACTTATTTGGACATGTCGAACCTCAAAAAAGGCCTGACTAAGTGGCCAAACCGGGATTTAAGGATAGACAAGAGGCTCATACAGCAATAGCAATAGATTGTGTACAGGCCAATGTAGAA
>MU131009.1:0-39527 GCA_015039435.1 Imleria badia
GAGATAGGGGCTAGATGCGAAACTGGGTGTAGGGACTTAGGAAAAATAGGGGAAAATAGGGGAAAAATGGTAGGGTCTTGTAGCGTTTGTAACAATTTCTGCGCAGTTGCTTCATCGCATCCCTGCCCGATTTTCTGCACGCACTGCGAGGCTTGCTAGCCGGAAGCCCTCTTTGTGCCACGCCTGCTTTCCTTGGAGGGGGGTAGTCGACGGGGAGGGGGGGGGGCGCCGCAGCGTTGCGCCAGTGAAAGAGGAGCTGGGGCTACCTGGAGCGGTCGGCTCATCACGAGCAGGCTGTGGGATATCCCAGAAGGCGCCGTGACGCCGGCTATAGCGAACTGCCGCGGGTCTGTAGAGCGCTCCATCCGAAATCCAACACGAACCCTTGGGTGGGCGTCGGGCGGCCGCTAAAGAGTTGGGAGATGCGTCTGACGATGCCTGGTGTGCCAGTCCTGTACATAGGTGAGAACCTGATCCGCGCAGGAGCGAAGGACCGAACTCACAACTGAACCCCGACGGCATCAAGATAGGCCAACGCGTCCGCGGCGTTGAGCTGATGCTCCTGCAGCTGGCCCTCGGCACCAGAAAAGGGCAGCAGCCGTATGGTCCCATTCAAGGATGGGGAAGAGGATTCATGAGGCGGCTGCATTGCTGCCAACTCGGTGATGGGCTGTGTGGGCGATGCGCTGACGTCCCGGTTCTCCTCTGAGGGCTCTTCGAGAGGCACACGAGCTCCTCCGTGGACTGTCCTTGGTAGCAGCGGCTGCGTGAAAAACCTCATTGCCCGTGCGAGCTGTGGAGGGAGGCTGTCCCTCAGCGGTTTCCCCATCTGGTGCGACCGTCTGGTGCGACCATCGCGGTGTCCTGTTCGGCTGTCACGAACGGTTGATCCTGCGCGGCTACCCAAATCTCGCCGGAAAGATGCCCCGAGTACGATGGGGGAGTAGCAGCACCCTGCGAGAAGCGCTTTGTGGTTGGCGGAGGAAGTTGCCGGCAGCAACCACGTCGCTTTCACCCACGGAGCCAGAGAATGAAAACCGCAGACTGGCCCCGTTGGTCGTGCCTGGGGGTGGATCCCTGGACATGACGGCGCTACCGGTGGGACCCATGCAAAGATGCCCCCCTCCGGCGCGATTGATCACCTGCTCTTCACGAGTGCCAAATTGACACGGCCAGCGCCGTTGAACACATCAAATGCCAACCAAAATGCTGCACGCCTCGTTGCATGCTCCAACTCGAGCTCATAGTAGAAATCACACCTGCGCGCACCGCTCTGCATACGGCTCTGGACGCAGCGTAGCGAAGGGGCCAAACCCTCGCCCGGCAGCCGCTTAGAGGAATGGGCACCGGGGTGGGTTGGGGTGTTGAGCTGCGGGTGGGGCTTTTTGAGCATCCTTTGGCTTTCTTGCGGGCAGCTCGCAGGTGGCCGCTGGAACTTGGCCAGCTGGCGCCTTTACCAGACCCCAAGCAGCCCACACGCAGCCAACGGGTGAGCTTCGTGCGAATTCTGCGTCAGCTGCTGCACTCTGCGTCGGTAGTTGCGCACTCACCTGTGATGCAAAACACCCGATGCCCTCTGTTAGCTGCAGAACTGCAGCAGCTGCTGCTAAGAAGTCTTTTTTTTGAGTGCACTGGGCTGCCAAGCCGCCGGGGGTCCACTCAGACGGCTAACTGGCGAGTCCAGCCGGAGCACCATCGCCGCAGCGTTTGGACTTACGCGTCTTCCAACACGCGGCAACTTCGCAGAAGCCTGCTTATGTACGCCTCTAGCATCCGCGCACAGCAGCGCAGCCACCGCTGTCACGCGTCACGGCAGCGCCGTGACGCCCAGCTGAGTACACGCCCAAATCAAGCTGACGTTCTGTGAACGCTGAAGTAAGTTGATGTCAGGCTGACATTGACAAGGGGGTGTGAGCAACATTTTCCGTTGTGTGTTTGTCGAGGGAATTACTAAATGTACACACACTATCTAGGAAAATATACTTTGTTGTCAATATATTATATTTTCTAATTGTTCACTGTAGTGTCAGCTGGCTATCGAGGGTGAAACGATTGGTTTGCCTTGGAACTGCTGTACTGGCTACCAGCAACTACGTTCAACGGACATCCTGATTTGTCATGCGTGAAACAACATAAGCAATAGTGATCTGACCCTGAGGTAAATACATACATCCAACAAGTTAGCAAATGTTCGGAGTCATTTGACGAGTGCTTGTTAGACATAAGTTAGAACCGACTCAATACAATACAAGCTTTGATTCAGTTATGCGAGTGAGGTTGTCCATTCTGCCATTCCGCCAACACTCGAGTATGGTCAGCTTGTGTGAGTGACATACGATTGGTCACTAATGTAAATGAAGTGCGAGCAAAACCGCTTACCCAGCATGGCTGCTTATATCAAGAGTACAGCGTACCACATGTCCAATACTTGTCAGGATGTATCTTCTTGGATTACGAGCCATGGCACTCGAGAGTCAAAACCAAAAACAATTCATATTCATGTTGCAGCGGGTACATAATGACATGGTGTGTTGAATGCACAGTAGGCAATGTAGTACGAGAGCATAAGGGAGCAGGGGTCCAGAGTATGTGATTACATGACAATGGGAACAACAATGCGCATCCTATCCACAGCAATACGTGATTAGCTGGCAATAAAAGAGGGGATTAAGTAAGGAACGGGCGGGGAAACAGTACAGCCACAACAATAACAGATGGGGGAGAGTGAGACTACAACCACAACAATTCCTGGTGGATGGCTTTCTGCCAGTCAGCAATGTTTCTCCCATCTGAGGGGCGCAAAGACGTGGAGCCATCAGGTGGGAATAGTGCAAGGTCGGACTGGAGCGAGTCGGTGAAAAGCCTGTTGAACAGTTGGTTGCAAAAATAATCATAATCGATACCAGGGCTTACTGTGCCCAAGCTGTCTTCCGGAGTTCCGCATCGGGTTCTCCACAGACATCTTCACGCATCTCGTCAAGGAGTTGGTCAATGAACTCCCAGAACTGGTGGCTGGCCCAGGTGCGGGTCTCAGCAGCAGCATCAACACTGTCATCGTTGACATCAGCATCATCTTGCAACCCAGCAACCTTCTTGACGAGGGCTTCATCCACCATGGCACTGAACAGCATGAAATTTTGTCGCTAAAAACATTAGCAACAGATATCGGTGAATGCGCATCACTTACTAAGAATGCAAACCGTCCCCATTGTGCCAATGTGAGATCCACACAGTCACGCCCTGCAAGTGACCTCGCAAGTTCAGATATGTGGTGCTTCTTCGAGATACTGCTCACAATCTGAGGGTACATTTAGATTATAAACAAATTAAGCGAATCCCGTACCTTGGTCTTGATCTGAGATCGCTGCTTGGTCAAAACATCCTTCATAAGAGAGTCGACGTAGATTGATAAACAAGCATCCTCCATCACCTGGGGCGGGATATTGAACACAGCAAGGTTTCCCTTGATAAAGCCCTGAAGTAGATCATAAGGAAGTTAGTATATCAAATAGTGACAAACCGAGTACATTGGTGTTACGAACCCAAACTTGCTCATTGATACCATTCAAATAGCGTGATATGTTTGCAGATAGAAGCGCTGTCTGGATCTGATCCTGAAGGATGTCCTGCACGTGCAAAGTGAGTTTTGTTTACTTCATAAAACATGTGCGTACCTTGAACTCGTCTGACTTGATAAAGGAATGGTTTTCGTTTTTCATCCGTTCGCGCTCCAGCCAAAGTAATTTCCCAAAGATAGTGATGAGCATCGCAGGTACGTCCAGCTGGGCACTCCATCAGTATATGCTAATAGAGATGTAAAGCACTTACCTCTGTAAAGGCATCGAGGGCGTCTTCGGCTAGATCAAGGTCCTTGCACACCTGGGTGGCACGGCAGCGCTTATGCCTCTGCTGAGATTCCTGCTCAAGTGCTTCTTTGGCGGAATTAGAGCGCTCTCGCCGTTGTTGAGCAGGGGCCGGGGGCTCAAGGGTGCCGGACCGTTCACCAGCAGGGGAACTAGGCGGAAAAAAAAGTCGGTCGGGGTTGTTGAAATGAGAGTCAGTGCCTTCATCCACAAAACCAGAGGCTTCAGCATCGTCGCTAGGCCTGTTGGCATGCTCGCGTCGGAATCGCGCAAGGAGACTCATACTGAGCACTGAGGTGCTGGCTGGTCAATGAAGGGTGAAGTTGCAGTCATGATGGTGGGGGTTAAGAATTGTTCGAAATGAACGTCACGCATCACACGGTGTGGCCAAATATCACATGACATGTAACACTATCTGATGTTCGTTGCTGGAATTGAGATGATTTGGAGGAGGTAACATTCCGGCTACTACACGAGGCGGAATACATGCAGGGTATGGTATTGAGTTGAAATTGTCTAATGCAGTGGCAAAGGGGGGCGGGAATTGTGCAGTCCATGAGGCTGACCAAAGCTTGTCCCAATATAGGACACTGGAGGTAAAAGTCCATATGGCGGAGCGTATGCAGGGTGATAGGTTTGAATTGTTTGATGTGGCGGCAAAGGGGGGCGGGGATCATATGGCACAGATATGTGAGGCTGGTGCTGCTGGTCGCTATGATGGGTGTGAACGAATGGCGTATATGTCTGAATATGGTCAGACGAGACGGAACCTGAAGGCTTGGGGTGGGATGGGGGCGCATGAGGCCAGACCGGTTGTACATTGGCGGGAACAACCTTTGCCTTACCCTTTCGTCATGTCTTCTGACTTTTCTCAAATAGGCCCTGCTCGGTTGATGATGGTTCATCACAATTAGTCTCCTTTGGTTGCTCCTTGCCCTTCTTTGATCGAACGACCTGTGCAGCATGCACACGCGGAGCCATGTGATCCAAGACCAGCGGTGCGTATATTTTGTTGTAGAGGACTGGGGGGATGACGGCCTTGATCCATTGGTGATTGTGTATCGCGGACGTGTTGACAACATATGCATTTGTGCATGCGTGCTTGACAAAATCCTTAGTCCGTGATGTGAGCAAGCGTTCTTGTTTCTCGGGTATTGTAGAGGTAGAATTACAGTCAGACGATGAACAGTCGTGTTGGATGTTAACTGTACAGATAATGTCCTAACCGAACCTTCAATACACTGGCAGAGATCAGACATGACCCAGCAAAAACTTACGAGAGGCGAAATAACCTTCTTCTGTTCTGGCATTGGATACTTGATGCACAGGACACGTAACTGAAGATGTAATTCGGGAAGAAACTCGAGAAGGCTGATTGCAACGTGGGTGGCGTGGCGTTGGTTGACTGGAACCAGGACTTCCGTGATGCGCCCGATTTGATATTCACTGCCGTGCTTGATAATAACATGCATTCCTACGCCCGCTTTGTCTCCCTGTGAAGCCGTAAAAGATGCAGCCTTGCAGAATTGCTGAGACTCCGGTGTTGCTAACTCCATGCCACATGTTGCAGCTTCTGTTTCATCCCAGTGAACAACCTCCGTGGCATGTGCTGGTACATGTGCCGTACCTTTTCATAAAGGATGAGGCATGTCGACTAAAAAGTATGATAAGATACTCACCAACCGTTTGGGGCTCCATATCGGGGAAACCCAATAAACGACGCTGATGAGGGTGGGTGTTGAAGTATTCAAGCACACCAGGTCCCACCTTAACCCATTTGTGGGCGTTGGGATCATGCCATGTCCCTCCAGACACGACATGCTTCACATTGTCTTGCTCGGCAAAAAGGCTACATGCATCACGGCTTGGTGCTTGTCGATTACTGTACACCGACGACAAACGATAAACTCCATTGAATGATTTGTATTGCTCAGTTGAAAAAATGATCGCCGGCCCAAATCATCGAATAAACATAGGGAGGTGGACGAGAAAATGGAATTTTGCTTTTGTTAGCATAATACTCGGCGCACACTGTGCACTGACAGTGAGCAAGTCATTGATGACATGTGACAGGGTAGCCTAATGCATTACGGTTACAATGGACCCGAATGCAAATAAACAAGAGGTACTCACGAGATACGCTTCCGTGTCCTCGATTGATGCGTGCCAGAGAAGAACAACCAGTTTGCCAATGAGCGACCAACCTTGAAGGACTTTCTCGGGAACAAGATCGTATATAAGGTACGGCATGACTTGGGCGAGGCCCTTGAAATGCTTCCCGACAAGCGCACCCTTGTATCTAATAATATTGTCAGCATGAATGGTCAGGGCATTCAGACCTTCCTGATTAATGGATGCTAGACGAGTTTGGAACACTCTGATGAGCTGGTCTTTCTCGAGGATATATGCAGTCTGTCCCCAAAAGTATTTGACAATACCGAGAAGTACGGTGTGAAGAATTTTGGTCGGAGTATCTTTGTGAATGTTGATTCCAGGCATCGAAAGGAGGGGATTGATGCGGTCGTCAAGAGATTGACCGCTGAGGAGTAGATCCAATTCGCGGGCTAAGCATGCCGTGACATCAGCCTCTGACAGTCTGGGCTGTCCAGCGATTTTCTTGCGCAGCATCTTCCCAAGCGCGAGAAGCCGGTCCACAATTGTGGTGGTTGCACTGTCCTTGATGCCAGATCGGCTAACAGCATTCTTCACCTTCTCTGTACCACCAGAGAGCATCGAAAGCTCAATCTGTTTTTTGATTTCAGCATGAGTGTCTTCGGGGGTACGCAACTCGCCACACTGAAAAACCGTGATTAGTCCATGTAATGTACACGAAATTCAGCATACCTGAAAAATCTCACTGTATCCTTTATCGGATTTCTTCTCCGCAGTTGTGCCACCAACCTTGCAAGTATGGCATAGGTAGTTGCACTTCAAACCACCGTGGCTGCACTCCTCGGCCTGCATAGGATTGTCGCCTGAGATGATTAGGTTGTACGGGATCAGCATGACCTCTTCTTCATGCTTTATATTGAATGTTATAATGGGGTCGTTGATCGCTTGTCTGGTATGTGAGTGAGTAGGGAAATATTGACGAATGAATGTGGAGAACATACTGGATTGAGTCTTTAATGCCCTGCATTAGCTCCATGGGAGTAGTGTGAGGTGAGCCCGTTATAAACCTAATTGTAAATTCATGCTCAAGCATCTGTTGTGGCAGTAAAGTGTTCAACACGTAGACTACGTGGTGCTTGTTCCATTGTTTTGAGACATTCCCTGACACGTCATCCATGAATACGATGAGAGGTACAGTGTAGACCATTCGTCCACCCGACTTCGCCCGGAGCGGATTTGGCATGAGGTTCGAGAATATCGCTGAGTATGCTACAGAACCATTAGATACTTCTGCGCATTAATAGCAAACTTCAACAAACCTGTAAAACAAATACCAGATTCTCCAGCCTGGCGCTGGAGATCTTCGAATGTTCTAACGAATGTCGAAACCTCGACGATAATCATTTCCGGGTCAACAGCATATTCCTCCTGTAACAAACGAGAAGATTGGTCAATACTAGCCTCAGCACCATACGTAGCAGAAACAAACCGCAGTCTTTGAAACCTTGTGTCCCAGAGCAAGGATGGTTGGCTCCGAAGATTCCAGCGTTCTTACTTGGAAAATTTTCTTCGGTATAAAATATTGACCCGTGGATTGTTGAAGTAGCTCGTCAACAAAATAAATGCCACCATCGACACGAATGCATGGAGGCGCAAGAGCATCCGGAAGGTCGTCAAGCATCTTGATTCCGTGGTGTACCTGCGACATGCAGCCTTGTCCATCCTCAGGGTATTCTTGCATGGCGAATCGAGTAAGCAGATTGGCGAAATCCTACGATATCCATAGTTGAGTATGTCAGAATGATGACTCGATTGACAATTGCTTACCATGGCGATGGCTTTGCTCAGAGCATTAAGGTAGAACACATTACCTGATGCTGCCGTCATCTTTTCTGTTGGCATCCCGAGGAGCTTCATAAAACGTCCTTGTGCCTTGTCCATAGCGTACATTGATGGTACCTCAGGTGCGCCAAGGTCCTTTGCCCATGTCAATACTGCTGCTTTCTGTGCGCGTGAGAACCTGAGGCGGGGAGAACTGAAGAGAAGGTGGGTTAAGAATTCCTATAGAACCGTCAGTGAGAACCATGATGGTAGACTAGGTGAACCTACCGGCCTTGAGCTCCAAGGGTATAATGGCTCGTCTGGGGAGACATCCGTGGCCACCTTGGACTTAGAAGGTCGTGAAGCTCGACTTCTGACAGCTATCCGCCAATTGATAGGGTTGAGAGAGGAACGGGAATCAGAAAGAAAGAAAGAAAAAACACAAACCTTCGACGTCTATGCCATGGTCCTCGAAATTGGGAGCAATGAGATCCAGCTCGTCACAGTCCTCGGGCTCAAGTCCTAGTTCATCTTCAAGCGGTGGCAGCATAGTGGGAAATATAGATTCGCCATTCTCAATCATCTGTCGTATGTATCTCGTTGAAGTAATCGTCAATATGCACAGTACGTTTGGCTTCGAATTCATCCCAAGCCTGACCAAATGGTACCTCTGGGTCTCTGTGGCTGCTATCAAATGGAGGCAGGGAGGGGTGGGTGTCCGGCACAATTGTGAATGTATCCCAAGCAGGCGTCTCCACTGGCAGTGAAAAGATCGATTGGGAGCGTTCATGAGTCCCGAGTTTCAGTGGTATATCCTGCTTCCTTGCCTCCCGAAGATTCTTCTGATGCTTCTTTGATTGGATATGGCTTGCAATATGACAGCGACGTATGAGAAATTTCTTGCACACGCTGCGGCTCGGGCAGACTTTGCATATAACGGATTGTGGGTCCGTACGAACGGCAGTAAAGACTGCAGCAAAGGGAGTCAGACCTGAAGGATGTTGGACAACTTCCTTACCATCTGGGTCGAGAGAGGGAGGCTTCAAAGACTTGGCCATCAGCGAACGCGATAATCAACAAAGTTGATCGTGTCACATGACTGAAACTTCACCTTAAACCTCCGCCACGTTGAAGCCCCCCGACAATTTGCTGCCACGATGTCGACAATTATCGACATTAGAACTTGTCTTAAACCGAATGGATTCACAACCCTCAACACTCTCGATCTGTCTGTTCGTTTTCATGGCGCCATTCTTCATGATACCCCGCTCGAGAGCATTGTAAGTCTTTCTGTGTACTAGTGTCTACCCTGATTGACACGCTTGCCCAGCCGGTGCAAGTCTCTGTTCGCCTCTGTGACAAATGGACCCAACAACCTTTACTCCCCATTATTCGTGATATGTCCAAGGAAGCGAACAGGTCCTTAGATCTGGTACGTTCTTCATCTTCAACTGTCTTGTAGCTTCTACTTATCTGTTACTAGGCCATGTTTCCCTTTCTCCCACTCTCGTCTCAGTTTGAGCCCACCGATGCATGTCAATGGGAGCAGTTGGCAAAACAAATTGAAATGTGCTTAGTCGCGGATCCCCTTTTCGAATCCGAGCACCCAGATCACTACCATTTGGCACGAGAGCTTTTCTGGATGGCGTTTGTTGCTGCTCACCCTGAATTTCCTCGGGGCAAGTGGTCCCGTTGGAATTCAATAATTGCAATGGAGGGCGGGTTTATGTCATGCTGGATGTTTGGGGGTGCATACAGTGGACTCTGGGATACACCTCCGCGTTTGGTCATCTGGGAGCAGTTCACAAGCATCGTTTCTGAAGCAATGTTGGTGCCTTCTGCCCAGTGATTCTGTCATACTATTGTACATGTCCATGTATTCAATTTATGTTTCCTTGCAACGCGAGCATCATCACTGTTCCGAATGACACCACGATCACCGCACCATTTCTTCCACGACACTCTTACTTGTCCTCTCCCTCGTTTTGGCTGTCCTCGCTGTAATGCTCTCTCTTCCTGCATCTCAAAGCGCTAATGTAGTCATAGGAAAAGAAGATCCTGCTGCAACTGGTATCTGGGGATACCTCAATCCAAAATGTTCGCAAGTGCTGATAACACACGAACGTGACGTTGCAATGCGTGAAGCTGAAGTTGCACGTCGCAAAGCCGAGCTACTTATTGGCACACCTGGTGGTGTGCTTCCTACCCAGTCACCGGTCTCCTGTCCAGTGTGCCCCACTCAGATATTTTTCGACATTCCTCCTGCCCAAACCCTCATCAAGGAGGTTGTCAAGGAGCAAGAACTTGCTCCTCCTGGCTGGTGGAAGGAAGCAAGTTCTCGGGCCGAAGAAATTCTAGATCGTGAACTCAGAGTGGCTGAGCGCGAGCGAGAGATTACCCGTCGGGAGGAGAGCGTCAACAAGCGAGAGCACGAGGCTTCCAGGCGGGAAGCGTGGATCATGGAACAGCTTGTGTAAGTTTCCGTGCTCTCAAGAATGTGCACACTATTCAAGCTGTTACAATAGTTTGATCAACAGTGACAATGCCGCAGTCGAGGAAGAAGTTTACTATGAGCAACCAGGGCCAAAGTGAAAAGTCAAGGTACCACCGCTCGTTCAGCGCCGTCCCGAGCTCTGAGATGAAGGAGGGTTTTCTGTCATTCTCTTAAAACAGAATAACAGAAATACCATCCATCCAATACTTGTAGAGTTTGTCTCCCCCCCTTCATCCGGGCTTGGGGGACAACGGTCATCATTTTCTGTCCCCTCGCCTTTTGCGATGGGGAGAAGGTCAGTTGGTGGTGGCATGCCATTTCACGATTTTGACTGCGACATGTCAGATTGCGATCTGTATATGACCAGGTGATTGCTCAAGGCAATTTTTGTATTTATTTCTTTATTTTTGGTCTTGCATTTGCGCGCTGCCAACTGGTCTCTCTCCATACAACACATAAATTCCGCTGACCTTGTGCTTTCCCTCTATCTATTAGGAACTTCCACCCATCGTTGTCGCACTCCCTCCACTAACTGTCACCGTCCCTCCACCAGCCAACACAAGTCGTGCAGCGTTCCCTGCCCCGGAGGGTGTGTCGTCGTCTTTCTCAACTGCTATTTCTCGTACTACCGCAATCACGTTTGAAGAGGAGATTGTCAAAGAGCCTTTAGAGGTTTTCAGACCAGGGTAGACGAGTCAGCAGCGCCTTCCGAGTCGCCCCTCAACCACATAGCGGACGGCACAAGTCACCAAACATAGACTATAATATATTACCATATATTACTTTAGCACTTTTTGTAAGTTGTGGATATCGTTCGACAAGTCACTTCGGCGGTCCAGAAAGGCACCTCCTGTATAAGGATATATGAGCCGTCGCGTAGCTGCTTCTGAGTCGAGACTCGGTGGTTCATCTGCAAGAAAAGTGGGTCAGAACAGCTTTCAACGTTGTCATCACACTTGTTTAGAACTGACAAAATACCACTTCCGGATCCGGGACTGGTATGACCAGTTAAACCCTACAATTTCGGAATCGCCGGAACCACCGGAACCGCCCGGAACCGTCTGGTTCCGACCGGAACTGACTGGAACTACCGGAAGTGTCGGAACCCACAGTTCCGAACTCGGCAGTCCCCTTATAGACATTACTACACTATTCATTCCACCCTGTTCCATTCATTCCCATTGAGGTACGAGTGTGCCTTCACCACATAGCACTATATAAGTCTGTACTTCACCTATTGACACCTCAGTCGTTTCCGCCCTCTTTGGCATCGACTGAGGTGAGTTACTACTTCTTTTACTTATCCTAATACTCATGTGTAGTAGACCTGTTCTACTCCTAGAACCTGATAAGAACGACGCTACCATGTCCAGCGACAAGGCAAAGCAAACAGAGGCAAGCGCGGCATTCAAGTTGCCCCCTCCAATGCCGTGTCCCTCTGCAGGAAGTGCCAGTCCATCTGCATCGTTGGCTGCTCTCTGGGGTTACATCCTGCCCGCGCTCAACCACATTTTCCGTTCTCCGACCAACTCCATCGACAAAGCACCCACCATCGACATTTCTTACCACATTGGCATTCACACTGCAATCTACGACTACTTCGCTGCACAGTCCGCGGCCTCTGTGAATGTGCGTGTGTCTATGCATGCTATAGACCCCGCAACCAATGGCGTTGATGTGGATAGGGACACGAGTACCGTTACAGCCACAAAGCAGCTGACTGGTAGAGACCTCTACAAGTGCCTCGACAAGTATTATATGGATCTCGCCCAGGAGTTGTTGTTGCGAGCCCCCGAGGACGACACAACACTCATTCGGTATATCATCCCGTGCTTCAAGCGTTATAGTGTTGGCGCGTGCGCCGTCAACCGACTCCTCAACTATGTCAATAGATACTATGTCGAACGTGCCATCGGCGAGGCTCCTTTGGAGGCATTGGCATTGAAGAGATTCAGGACAGAGTTTATTGGGCCTTTGATGGCTGCTCCTAAGGTGAATGGGAAGACATTTAGGCCAGGGGTTGCATCCATTGGAGACAAGTCTCATCTTCCCAAGAATCGACTAGTGTGCGCTGTTCAGGAGGTCCTGGACGCACAAGATGTAAAGCCTGAGCAGCGCAGGAATCTCGCAAAGGATCTCGCAGCAACTCTATGTGCTGTCGGCGTTTATAATCGACACCCTCTACAAAAGAAGCTGAAAGGATACTTCACGAGTACTCCATCCATCCTGCTACCTTTGACAAAGGAGTACGCTGCCACCCACCCTTAGCTGCGCACATGACACCCCTACATCCCCACCTCCCATTAACCTAGGACCACCTTTCTGTACATAACCCCACCCCAGACCCATTTCTGTTGATTCGGTCACCGTTCGTGCTGTTACTCTGCATGTATCTATATCTGAGTTACTTTGTATGTTTCTTCTGTCCTAAGTCGAATTATATTCTCGTCATATCTCTGCTCCTTTCCAGCGCCAAAGTCATCTCCTATGTAAACCCCAAAATATTCCCGCGATTTTTTCGGGTGCAACGCGCGCGATTTCGACAGTCATCTGCGCGATTCCGAGCTGTCACGCCTCTTGCACCAGTACTGGTGCTCATCCTTGGCGTCGCCCCGCCCTCACCTTCACCCCACCCTCGCCCTGACCTCGTCCACCTTCTCCTCGTCCTCCCCCTTGCCTCGTTCGCCTCCGCCACCACCATCACCGTGACTGTATCACACGCCACATCCCGTACCACCACATCTGTGCTCGCGTGCTCGCTCGCTCATCCGACGACGACGACACACCCTCTCCTTCTCCTTCTCCCTTTCATTCTTACCCACCTTGCGACAGCGTGGTCGCGCCCTCGCCTACCCGCCCTCTCCCTCATTCACCTCGCAACGACGACGGGTACACCAGGACGCGACGAAGCGACGGTGACAGCGACAGACGCACTCTCGCCCTCGCCCTCACCCAACTCATGACGCGACGACGGACGGGGACCGGTGCACCCTCGCCATGACGACGCGCACTCTCCGTCTCCCTTGTCCTCGCCATCCTCGCGATGACGAGGTCACGCTCTCAGCGCCCTCGCCCACCCTTCCTCCTGGCGACGATACTCCACCCACCTTACCTCCACCACCACCACCTTGCGACAACGACGACGACGACAACGCGACAACGCGGCATGACACAACGATGCAATGACAACGACAACGGCCGCACTATCACCCTCTCCCTTTTCGACGACACGACGACGTCACATCACGCCATCCCCTCTCGCTCGCCTACAAACATGAACGTGAACTTTGATGACAAGTTCGTGTTCACCTTTGTAGTCGAGCGGTCGTGGTCGCACACCACCTGATTATCAGTTGACAACAGCTGCTTCCTACTTCTCACAGTCCGAGAATTGGTAATTGTAGATTAGTGATGCGGCATTCTGATCTAATGGTAGTCTATGAAGTTGCGCGGAAAACCTGTAAATAAATAAGTAAATCGTGCAATGTTGTATCGGAATCGCGCAGACGAAGATATGATAACGTTTTGCGAGCCTGCTCCTACCGTCACTGGTCTGTTTTGCCACATGGGTCCAGGCCGTCACGATGGGCCGTTCAAATTTGTCAGCAAATATGTTTGTGGGAGCACTCGCAAAATGTCCCTCCGACATCCAGGTCAACATGATACATAGACTTTCGTTTACTGACCCTGTTTAAATATAATAGAAGTTGTTCACTGCCTGTTAGCCAGTTATTTCTTGGAGCATTTTCTGGTATCTAACTAGCATCTAGGGCATAACACCGTGCAAATGCACTCTCCTCAGCATATAGTGCACACCGTGAGAAAGGCTCAAAGTATATATTGAGAGTGTACATAGAGAATCCAATGCACGTCTTTATACAATTTCCGTCAAACGTCACAGCTTAAAGAGCTTAATTTGGGCGTGTAATCGCTGAGCACTTGATCGTTTGCGTCGAATGCGTATCTCGACTAGAACTCGACAGACATCAGGTCCAAACCCGTCCCTTGGGGTTCGAAGTGAGTAGCACTTTTTCGTTCGCGTTAGCTATTGGGTTGCATTCGTCGACACGGCTGCCTGCAGCGCGCCGATCTAGCCACTTCTGACGAGCTCGCCCTCATCAAAAAGGTTGTCAGACAACCCGGAGCAAAGAATGCATTCTCGTCTTGGATGGACAGACGCAAGCAGGCTACTAAACACTCATCGGGCGCGTTAGTCAGCGTCGTGCAGCGACGATGTGCGTGCTGATCACCTGCGCCCAATCAAACGTGATTGCACTCAGGCTCATCCCTAGGCCACTCACCCACTCACACCTCCAAGCAACTGGTTTACGACCGCGTTTTTGGGGGTAATCCAGCAGACCCACGAAAAGCAGGAGGGGCCCTGAAAGAGGTACCCGAGCACAAAACAGCGCCAGAGAGTTGGCCCCCCACACTGGGCCTGCAAAACACCATGCATCCACTCTGCCGCCCCTCGCATTACCTCCTCAGCGACTTCGTACTTGTGCATAGACACTTGCCAATGCGCTCTGGCGTTAGAATTAGCTTAGCAATACGATCTTTGTCGCTAACGCTTTAACCCGATGGATTAAGGCAGCGCATGACGAGTCACAAAATGTGCGCGCGCAGCCAGCAAAATGAAAAGATCAATCATAAAGTTCTGAGAAAAACGTGTATCAAGGTATGAAACAACCGTATGCCGACAGCTCCTCCGGCTCTTCAAGTTGTGACTGAGCATCGCAGTGGGCAGGGAATTGGAATGATACCGGCAGGAAGTTGTCACCGGGCTCCTGTTTAAATCCTTCAGGCCAGTTGGATGGCCTGGGGACCGGCTGGTTCACGGCGGTTGCCGGGCCGTCAAGGCTGGCGGTGGAACTACGGCATTCATGAAGGTGCAGCTCTTCCGCAGGAGGGATGTAGATGAGATCGGTCCGGGTCTGCTCAGTGGTCCTTTTCATCCTGGAAGCGATGAACCTGTGGTAAGAAAGCAGGTCGGCTGGTTAGTAGACGTTGGATAGATTCAAGTTGTTACTCACTGTCCTTCCTGGTGCAGCATGCGCAAGTGCGCAACAATGTTTTTGCCAATTAAAGACCTCTGGTTGATTTGTGAGTCAAGATTTGCGTATATTTTTCTGAGTTCGGGCGCATGGCGGTCGGTGTTGAAGCTAGTCTCCAACGCTACCTCGCGGCGCAAAGCAAATCGCAGCTGTAGAATTTGTGTGGTAAGTATTTGACACGCAGCACTGACTGCAAATGTTTGCAGACGACGTACCACAGTTGCCGATAGGGCGTACATTAAAGTAGGGGTGGTGTTGAGGGTGTAGTCAATGTGGATGAGTGGGGAACAGCGATGGCCGTACCAAAACGCCTTGTGAAAGGCCCCTAGCTCGTCGCCTGCGAACCATTTACCGTCCACAACTTTTCGCTGAAGCAACGTCAGCCCTGACTTCAAAAGTCCTTCCAACACTTACGTCTTTATTTAGCTGGTGCATAAAGTAGAAAGTGGTGTCACCGGTTGTGAATTGAGATAGCTCGGCTTTCTTCCAGGCGAGCAGCTGGACCGGGTCCGCTTTTATGGACTGATCCAACAAAGAGTCAACTAGGGACTCAATGAGGGCCATCGCGGGGCCTTTCGCGTCTGTCGCGAGCACAGCGCGCACTTCTGTTAAGTGGCGAGTGAACTTAAAAGAGCGAGATCTCACGATTAATACCTTTGCACTTGGAGCAGCTTAAACGAGCAACTTACCTGGGTAGCCACGGCATTAGTGAGGGTAATCTCTGAGGTCTGGTTAGAAAATTGTTGTTAACAAGACGAAGATCCTCACCGATACATCGCCTTGCACAAGCTTGATTCAGGGCTTCTCGAAACGTCGGTTTCCAAACACTAGCAGTAGTTCTCTTTGCCGGAATTTCTGGCCAGCCGACGCGACAAAGCATTTCGTAGATCACAATGTGTTCAGCCTCTTTGAGGGCTTGTTGTCGGCTCATGTCCTTGTCGTCGGCTATGGTTGTGACAAGGCCTACTTCAGGTGGGCAAGCGGTGGGTATCTCTGAAAAGTTGGAGCTGGAGGGATTCGAGTAGTTTGCTGAGGATGTGGTGGGCAAAGAGGCTGCGGAACAGTCGCTGAAGCGGGCCGGGGAATCGCCGCGAAACAAGTCGCTGCTAGGGCTCACATGCCGCCTCGCAGAGGTGGCGCGGGCGGCATGCGCGACCAAGTAAGGATGGCCAGCCCGGGCCATTGTGCGGTCGTCACCAAATGATTTTTGGCGCTCTTGAGAAGCAAACGCTGGCTGGGTTTGGTTCGGTACCGCGTTCTGGAAATAGTTGCCCTTGCGGAAGAAGACTTTGAGCAACGGCCTTTCGGAAACTGAATTTAAAACACTCACCACAGGCCTGAGGTCCATCACCATGGTCGCTGGCGCATGCTCCTCCAAGCAAGTTTGAGGGATGTGGTACCGCGCAGACTGCAAAGTGTTGTCAGTGAAGTGTAGCTGGGAGGTACCGGTAGGTGGCAAGGTAGGCCTTGCAAAGCAGCCAGGCAGGTAAGCGTCCACAGAAAGAGCTGAGGCATGAGCCTGAAGGGGAAGGAGTGGCCTTGGGGAGAGGGGGTAAGGGAATTGTCCAGCCTGGTTGTCGGCCGCTGACACAGGTCGTCTCTGAGACGGGTCCATGGAAATGGTTACTGCTCACAACGAGTTGAAGAGATCTTAAATGGTTGTTAGATCCTGAGAGGAGTAATAAAATTTACTTACAAAAATTGCCAGGTGCACGCACCAGCAAGTCTGATCCCATGCCAGGCGGATTAGCCGACTACCAGAATATTTCGATCATGGGCGTGATCATCGGCCAGTATGAGAACCAAACCCAATTGTCAAGCGTCAACGTTGAATAATGGTCATGCACATACCATGTTGGTGGGCCCATTGAGTCGATCAATGGGGAATGAATGCACTTTACCAACGTAGTGCCGAGATAAATTAATGTACGGCCGTAAGGAGCCTTGTTGGATACCTTTTGCAACCTAGGTTTCAACGGCTTGTATGTGCCCCTTGCAACTACTTTGAACAGAGGCCTACCGACCGCTATGAGGACGCGTCAGGGGTATCCAAATTTCAGAGGGGTACTACCGACATGCCAAACAAGCTGCCAAGGACATCGGAATGAGATAAGAACGGGTGTGACAACGTGCGGAACACTACACCGAGACACCGGGCCAAGAGACCCAAAAGGGACCAGGAAGCGGAAGGACGGTTGGGACCGCTGAGACGATTGTGATCGGCACCAGATATAATTCCCGCTACGTAAGTAGCTGGGTCCGTGTCAGTTTGCAGTAAAAATAAAGTTAGCTTGTCAACGATAAGGTTCGTCTGTCATCTTGTTGTCCTCTCTTTGTTCACCTTCCTTTGTTGCCGTGCCCTCCGTCCTTGTCCTCCTTTCTCCCGCTTTCTGGTGCTGCCTTTTCCTATTCCGCCTCCTCTTCACGTTCGTTGGTGGTCATCTTGCTCGTGGTCGCTTCGACCTCGCTGTTGACCATGCTCTGCTTTCAGCGTCGTTCGCAAAGACGTTGCTTGAGTGTGTGTCTCGCCGTCTCGCGGTAGTGCAGGCTCGTTATCAGGGTACCTTTTTCACCACCGACGTTGGTGTTGACATCGCCGACATTGACTGTGATCTTATCGTTGGATGTGAGTGGGTATCATTTTGGCACCTTGTCGACTAAGATGCTCGTCCACAGCCAGCGCATGTCATCGCGCTTGATGTCGATCAAAATGTTCAGCTTCCTGTCTTGTCATGCACCCACCTGCGGGGGACCCCTCTGCCGTCAGCAGCAGTGCGCTTCCGTCTGTAATATCTCGGGCTTCCGTATCCTCCGGCTGTCATGCTTTTGTGTCGGGCGTTCTTCCCGTTCTATCCGATCGCATTCAAGTGGAAACCTCTTTGCGTGCTGCGCTCGGCGTTCCCAGTGACTGCACTTTTAATCCAAGTGGGCGCTTCATTGATGTCCAAATTGACCTTGCGCAAGTGCGCAAGAAAGAACTGAGTGCCGCACATTGTGGTCTCAACGATCCTGTCCTTTCTGCCTTCTGTGTTCACGATGTTCCGGCGATCTGTCGCGCAAGTCCGCTTGTGGTACAAACCCAATACAAAGAGTCAGACACTCACCAAAAACATCAGAAAATGACTTCAGACTTCCAAAAAAAGATTTCATTCCTGCGTCATGTCTGAGTGCAATTTAACCTTCACGCTTTCTCTGCCCATTCGCCCATATCCCTGTAGTCACCCCATCTTCGACAGATGCTCATTTGTTTCACTTTAGTGCTTCGGTATATTTTTAGTATTTCACTCAGATATCTTCGCACCATCTTCCTGATCGCTTATACATTTTTATGGTGCGGCTGCCTCGCCTTTGCTATGCCGCGTCTGTTTCATTATAGTACTGTAGTTGCATTGATACACAAAATGCATTAGGAAATCGTGCCGAGCGCATGTTGCCTTGCTTTACCACAGTTAGTGTACCACAACATCATATTCAAAATCCATGACGTTTGTTTGCGAAACATGTTTGCCTTACCAATGCAAACCCCGGATTAATTAGTACGCGAGAGCGCAGGGCGAGAAGGAGGGTAGCGGGTGCTGCCACGGATGTGGCGCTTTGTGGGTAATTGAAGACAACAAGGGGCAACCAGCGCGCCATAGCACAGCGTCATTTGTCACACACCGCGCGCTGTGAAGAGATTTTGATCGCACGGTTGCCCAGCTTTCGGTACTACCTTTTGAAATGGAAAGTGGGGTGTGAGGGTGAGCCAAATCAAACTTAGGAGCCAAACTCCTTATGCATGTATTCGTATACTGTTGGACATACAAGAAATAGCGTAGTCTTGTGATGGATAATACATGCTTCAAAAAAGTCGACTTGGAGATGCCGCTGCTCATCGAGGCTCGGGCTGCAAGCGCGGTGAAGGGATGCTATCAGATGTACTGGAACAGCTTGGAACAGGAGAAAATTTGAGCGGAAACTTGCCGGGCTCTTCAAAAAGAGCAGATCCAGACCTAGCGAGGATGTTATGCACGTCACCAATTTGATGGTCGGCCTCCATCAATTGACACTGCGCCTCCTCATATTCTTCATATGCGATGGTGCGCAATACATCCAGCTCTTGCACTCGTAATATGGAGAACCTAGTCTTTGCGGCAAACGCTGCACGGCTTGCACGGGCGAGCTGTAGCATTCGAAAGGAATGGAGATGCTCCACTTCTTGAGTCCTCTTTGCCGACACCTAGTAGTGAGGAGCATACCGGTGGGAAACCGGTTTTGGGTTGTTGAATTAAGGGTACGTACTGTGGATATGAGGACCTTTGTCTTTTTAGATGGACGACCGAATGGTTCGTCAACCTGAGAGAACTCCGCACAGGTTCTTTTCGGACCACTGGTGAGGTGGCTTCTTGACAGTTGTCCGTTGTGGCTGCGATGGATGGGGAAGGATTCACATTGTGACTGAGGCAACGCCGGTGAAACAAGTGGTTTTGCAGGAGTGGAGGTTGGTGCTGTGGCGTACAGAGACATGGATGGAGAAGGAGTTGGTGTGGTCCGGGGGGCAGATAACATTCTGCTGGTTTGTGTGGACTCAGAGTTGGTTGTCGCTGGTCTTGGGGGGAAGGCAACACCGACACCTGGTAAGGGGCCTCAACGCTTCCATAATTCATAAACACCTTATTAGCAACGTTGACAGGTTGATTGAGGGAATCACAGGTCCATCAGGGTTCGCCTGCCTGTGCTTCAACTTCAGCAGCCATATATGTGCATCCGCATGCCAGAGCTTCGCTTAAGTGAGCACTGAATTTAAGCGAGCACGGAATTTAAGCGAGCACTTCGCAGTCAGTGAGTGAGCCGACAACTTTGTCATGTGGCTGGCACCGCCCCCATGGAGGGGTTACAACAACTCGAGGAGATGAATGACTTGCCCCCTATAATTTTCAGATCGCCGTCTCCCAATCGCGACCTCCGCGGCAACTTGAAAGCCCACCGGGCTGGTCGAATGTTTTCTTGTCACGCAGTGTCGACCTCCGGAGATACTGTTTCCTGCTAGCACTGACTCCCCGTCACCAATTGCCGCTCGTCGAGTTTCTGCTGTCGGCATCAGATCAGTTCACTACAGCCACACAGCTGTCAAGGGCCCTCAAATCCGTGGGCCGGTGACGGACCCTAACACTTTCTTTCACACATAAGCACTGTTGTGACTTGAGCTGAATCATGTCCTCCAGATAAAAGGTAGCATAGAACGCTGCACGCTGCAAGCTTATACATGAAATGCAATCCAAAAAAAAAAAAATGACGCAGCACAGACGGCACCGATCTTCCTATATTTCGTCGTCTTGCGTGGCGCGAGACACGGACAGGGATAGTTGGCCACGCCGCCCAAGTTCGCCATCGACCATCGGGGACATGATTTGCGACGAAAGCCGCACGATCCGATACGCCCTGTCGGTCATCGCAAACTCAAACTTGCCCACCAGCGTCGACAGGAAGGCTTGGATCTCCAAGACACTGTCGGCCAGGTAAGATCAGTGATGAAGCCTGTTTGCAGACGCAGGTACGCACGCGAAGCGCCATCCTAAACAGGCTCTGGTTCCGCTGCAAAGCGTCAATCTGCAATGCATACATGAGGGCCAGCAGTCTGCCCGAGCGACATAAGGCTTGCAGATGAGTATAGACACCGATGACAGGCAGCTTCTTGTCGGCCACTCCACTATCCAACCACCGTTCCGGTTTGAACACGCGCGCATCCTCTCCCCAGATATCCGTGTCACTGAGACTCCATTCATTAATCACATGGCAGATCATCACAGTTGAACCCACCGGTTGTATGCGGCGATGGATGCTACGATCTCTGTGCCTTTCGGAACAACTATCTCCTTGGTTTTCTCTCCAGCGTTCATCCAAATCGGTTTAGAGGGCGGAAGGACGTCATCTTGGAGCGCGATTCGTAGTGAATGGGGTAGGGGGGGATGAAACCGCAGCCCCTCCTTTAAGTAAGGTGCGGGTCCGACACAGGTCATGTTAAACTCGAGACCGTCTGCTCACCTTGATCACCGCGTTCAAGTAAGACATCGCTTCCAAATCTTGAACGTCCAGCCGTGCATCTCGGGGTAGCGCGCGAGCTCGAGTAGGATCCAGGATATGGCCGTCGCAGTGGTTTCGTGGCCTGCAATCAGGAGCGTGCTTTTTATGCCATCAGTTTATGATCAGCAAAACGTGAATGGAGTGGATCACACAGCATCTGAGCTAACACTTCGTCGTCAGACGTCTTCATCTTTGCAGTTGCATCCATGTTCGCTTTCACTGCAACCGCGTGAACAAGAATGTTTTTTGAACAAGAGACAACCAACGTCGCGCACCGAGCAGGGTGAATATGTCCGTGTTTGCCTTTCCTTGTAAAAGAGCGTCCGCCCTGTCCTGCACCAATCCTTTGGGATTTTCACCTCTCGAGCGCGAGCAAGGCGAGGGCTTGAACTCTTCTCGAACATCCAGTATAGCAATACAGCCGGGATATATTTAGACGCAACTTGCACGAAAATTTGCTCCGCCGAAGGTTGGCCGAAGATGCCACTGCTGGGGAGGGGGTCATGCAACCATTCCACATAGAGAACAGATCCGGCCACTGACAAATAGTTTCTGTACATCTTCGCAAGGGGATGTGAATCGTCTTGGAGGGTTCCAAATTGGACATCAAACGCGGCTGTTGCCACAGCGGTGAACCATGCTCCTCAAGAGAAAAAAAGGACACACACCGCGACCGATTGCATCCAAAGCACCCCGGGAGAGCCACTCTAAAACATTGGTGACATTTCACTGACGCTGACTGCCCCCGAGGACGTCATCCCATTTTGCGCTAAGAACCCCAGCGCAATCCTTGAAGACCGGTAAGAATGCCTTGGACCCCTTGGGCCCAAATCCAGGGTGCATGATGCCTCTGTGTCGCTTGTGGTCCTTGCCTGTGGAACGCCATCGCTTCAAACGAAATGCGTGACATCGATGTATGCGCTACCAACGGCCCATGCGACACCCCGACCGTTCAACGCATACGATGGGGCACGGAGATTGGGCGGCTTCGGGTATTTGTCCAACGATGTGTTCAACATCCTTTGCAGCGCCTTTGTGTCGGTGACGATGAGCCTCTCTTCCTGATATGTGGGTCAGGAACATGCCGCTGATCAAAACGTATGTCAGACTGACGCCAAGGATGCTCTTGATCGGGACAGTGTTGCCGTACCGGCCTTGCCAAGCAAAGTCAGCTTCGCCGACCGGATTTTGGAGCATCTGAAGCAAGTTGCGTAGACAGAGCTCGATCGTGATCTGAGAAAGGATGGGGAGAGCGCCTACCAAAGATGAGCGAGGGCGACTCGGGCCCTCGGATGGCGGACAACGACGGACGCGTGAGGCGTTCAAGAGTGCATGCACGAGGATGGGGATGGTTAGCGAGATGACCGCGTACGAGGTACCGACTTCTGTATGCGCTCAGCATGTTTACTGGACCCAAGAAGTGTACATTCCCTGTAAATAGTGCTACTCTCCCGTTCTGTCAGGGTTTGGATGACAACAAATTGCTCCGCGAAACGTACTTGTGATCGGTGGGTGTTGGCCTGCTGTGGGATACAATTGTCACGCGTCACGCTCACTCGATCATTGGGATAGTGCCGCCTCGGCTAATTTCTTGGACACTCTGCATGCGAAGGATGCGGGAGTTGGTATGATCGAGTTGTAATGAAGAAAGTAGAGCGTACCACGACGTTTGTTTGCGAAACACGCCTGCCTTATGATGCAAACCGTATTAATTAGTACGCGAGAGCGCGGGCGAGAAGGAGGGTGGCGAGTGTTACCACAGATGTGGCGTTTCGTGGGTAATCCACGTGAATCCATCATACGGATATCCGAGAGAGGTGATTAGGACACTCTGACGGGAGTGGTAGGAGCACAAGGAGCGGTCTAGGATTAACGGAGAGGAGTTCTGGTCAGCTGATGCAGTACATACCCCAACGTGCAGTCGTCCATACCCTGAAAAAGATCTAGTATAAACCGGGATGGGATGATCGTTGGGAGCTGGCGCTCATCGTGAGTACAAAGTACATCCCTGGGCAAAGCTGTGAAGCGCTCTACTCACCTACGCCTCCTCACCATCCCTATCGCCTACCGCAGATCAATGTCGCTTAGTCTCAATGAAGCGACTTTGTTTGCACCGTGACCAGGGACGGAAAGGCCTCTTCCAGAAAAGTTGATGTCAATGCACGAGAGGTATAACGAACTTGCGCACCTTCGCGACGGATGACTTGTCACCATGGATGACAAAACGATGAGGATTTGGAACCTGGAGTACGGGGAGGAAGAGGCGACTCCGATGGACAAAGTCAGGGATTTCGCTGTCACTCGAGATGGCAACCAGATCCTCACCATGACAGAGGACAAAGGGATCACTGGCATCCAAGTATTCGACGCCAAATTGCGCCAGCTCGTTCAAAAATGGAATGGAAAAAGACAACATTCCATGGTTGCCATCTCGCGCGGTTATCTCATTGCGGTTTGTCTGAAAGATGTAGATTTTTGCACCATAAAAGGGCACACCCAAGATTACATTGCAACCACCGAGTACTTCGGTGACGTCATGTGCTTGGCATTTGTCTCCGACGGCAGCAGGCTTGCACGAGGTGCACGTGACAGCGCGGGGTTCAAAATATTCACCACTGTCTACGACGTCAAGAGATGCGCATTCATCCTTCGATTCAAGGCCTACAATTCTTTCGGTGGTGTGGTCAGATGATGGGCATAGGATCTTCTCTTACTTTGACCAGGAAAACGAGATTCATTGTTGGAACTCCGCCGTGGGAATACAAGTCTGGAAGTGGACAGGTCACAAAAGAGCAGTATCCAAGATTTCTCTTTCCCCGAACGGACGGGTTCTCGCAAGCGCATCCTATGACCACACTGTTCGCTTCTGGGATGCGAATCGTGTGATTACCGGTCAACCCATCGGTCAACCTCTACAACACGATAACCTAAGCGCCATCTCCGTGGCAACACCCGCTACGCCACTTTTTGATTTCGGACTTCGTTGCTTCTGTCATTCATACGGTACAACTGTCTCTACACTTTGCACCTTTTACCAGTATCACTCAATGTAACTCAACGATATCCCCATGCTCTTTTGCCCGAATTGTGTCTGACAAATCAGCCGCTAAATCCTCCTTTGTCGTGTGCAAAAATTTGTCCTTTGCTCCATACACATGCTTGACCACTAAGATGTTCTCCTGCATTTGTTTACTCTCCTTCAGGCCTTGTGCGAAGTGATGCACGGAGGCGTTGAATGGCATGTAGGGTTCCTACGTCCAGTAGAAGATGCTGAACGCACAAGGCAACGAAAAGTGGCAGTGTGGATGTCGGAAACCTTTTGCTCCAAACTGATGGACCGCGTTTTCGGACGGCTCGCATATGCGTCGAGGCGCTCTGCCTGGCGCATCCATTTGCTAATGCAGAGGGATTCTCCTCGTAGTGGCAAGCACACGATGATCGGGTAGTTCATTCCACTAGGGAAAAATATTACTTCAACGTGACGACGCCTAGTCTGGTCCTGTGCAAGTAAACATGATTATTACGTTGTCACGGACATGACGGCGACGAGATACCTCGACTTCAGCTTGGAGATGTTTATCGATCGTCGCGACGTCCATTGCCGTCGTGGGAGGGAGCAGTATAGAATCCATCGTGCAAATCGAGTCGTAGGCGTCAGGCGCGCATTGATTCCCTTCTGTGGCAGCATCCTTTTGTGAGTCCGATTCTGTGTCGCTGGCAGCCCCGTGCTCCTAGCTTGTTGTCAATGATCGTGATTTGCCACGTCCAATTATTCTCACATTTCTGTGGATATTTTTAATCGAACGGGATATTCGAATGCGAACGATAAATGATGACTTTCATTAGGCATTGCCGGAGAGGTAGAATGAGAACGACGTGCTACGCATTCGTCCGTTTGCTCCGAATTATCAGTCTTTCGCTGCATGGTACGCAATAAGGAGACCCAACCATTGTCGATAAGAAGATCGTAATTGATGTCTCGCACTTCAACATCGATATCCGTCGTGAAGAAAGTGCCATTGTACTCTGCTTGAATCATTGCATGCAGATCGTGAAGGAGAGGTGGGTGTGCATTCGCATACGAGGTGGATACAGCGGAACGACGGAGGGACAGGTCAAACCGACCGAGAACAGAAGTAACAGAGAAGAGCAGAGAGCATCAGTCGAAAAGGAAATCAAGATACGAGACCAAGCAAATAACAACAAATATAAACATCGAAAACGAAAAATCCCCGCCAAAATGAGTCGTAACTGCACCCCAAAACCCGCTGCTTACGTAGCGGGGATGAAGCAGTCTGCGCGCCCTGTTTCTCTCCATCTGGCGAATATGTAGCATCATCAGGAAATGACAGAAAGGTCTACGTGTGGCGCGCGCCCGGCTTAGCATCTGTAAGTTGTACTCCATTGGGACGCTCGGATGATTCACTCGTCGTCCTTCAACAGACCAACATTATTGACGACGCTGGGCTAAACACCGTAATATCTCTAGTGCCACCATGCTCTACTCTCCCTACTCAAAACCTTGATCACTTGCACCATGTGAGCATTTGCGGTTATGCCTGTACCATTTCCCTCTCATATTTTCGCACAGCCATTTACACAACTCCTTCTCAACGACGCTTTCACTCTTGAACAACGCCAGAGTATTTTCGAGCAACAGCTTCGCAGATTTGTCAGCATTCCCAATCAGTTTCTCCTGCACGCCACTGACGATCCATTTCCAGCTCGATCTCGCTATCCCCATTGGAACCCGCGTTCCAAGTAATCTTGTACAGGCTGGGGCTCCTGTAAGCGAAGTAAATAATGTGCGAGAGGATGCAGGTGAGGTGGATGGTAGCTCGATGTAAGAAATTTCCTTACCCATGTCATTGCATCCACACTGGCATTGATGTATTTTATTACAGGCAGGGGCTCAGGACAGAACCTTCCATGTCTGTCATGCGTCCCGCAGATGCCAGAACGCGTAAACGACTCCACAAAGTGAACAAGATCAAGGAAAGGCTTCTCGTGATGCTACGTGAGTGATTCATCACACATAGGAACCCCGATCGAGCCGCCCACTATGCTTGCAGGCGATATCGGCTTCACGCTGGCAAATGGCCAGCTTCCATGGTCGACCTTGGAACACGTGCTGGCGAAGAAAGGTTGCGTGGTCGTGAATTGGCCACAGGGTGTTACGCGAGACAACGACAAGGGGGCGTCTGTGCTGATAGAGAGGATACAGACAGATTATACGATGCGCTGTTTGTTGATGAACAGCGACTCCGGTTCGCTCTCGTCGAGGGTGGGTCTTTGCCTCTGCGATACGGAATGGGCTCTGACCGGGGATTTGCAGATACGCACAACGGCAGCTCCGTTACCCCTGCTTCGGGCCCTTCGAGAAGCCGGGAGCGTGCCGCTCTTCTGTCTCGACGGTAGCGACGCAGTCCGGGGTCAGGTTTAGAACGGTGGTGACGGCAGAAACGTACCCCAACAAGAAGCAGCGGATTTCGAAGCAGCGCTCCACAGACTGACCATATTTCCCCTGCGATGGAGGGGAAGCAGGCGGCATGTAGAGTTTTGGTATCCACACAAAAAGGGAAAAGTTTAATCATGCAGCTTGCGTCGTCGTATTTATTCATTGTACCCATGTATCTTTTCTCTCCCTACTCGATGACTTTGTTCTCCATCTACATCTTGTTCACTGAACAGACCCGTACCCCTTGGGGCAGTTCTTATTCGCCAACGGCACAGACCCGCTCCGAATACAACGTATCTTGGCGGGGATACACTCACCCGTACACGGCGCCGTCATGGCCGAACTCTTGCCCTGATACGTGTTGAACGTCTGTCGATCCGGTTAGCCCCCCGTTCAACGCGCGCGCGAGGTACCACGGGCCGCAGAGCAGCAGCAACATCTGGAAAAGACGTACCTAGACAAGTGACGAGTTGCCTTCCATCCCTGCAACGCAAAGCGCGTATACATGTCCATCATCGGACGCGACGACGACGACGTACGTTCGGTCACGAGGTGCCACCACGTCGCGTCGAGCGGGTCGCTGGCGCCCCGGGTAATGTTCCCTGTACGCCTCGCGCGTGCTGTACTCGAGCACGTACGTCGGCCCGTACGCGGTCTGGTTGTCCAGCGCGGGGAACGTATTCACCGCGCTCATGTACCTAAAACGTCCCGCACGTGAGTCCGTGCACGCGGGGTCCCCAACGCACCGATAGCTCGTGCTCGCGCATGCGTCCATATAGGATGTCTGTACAAAGCCCCATCGTGAGGATATCCAAACATTTTAAGCCCGAGTGTACGTACTGGCAATGACGTGGGGCGAGAAACGATCCACGCTGTCGGCCTGACCGTGTCAGTCAAAAAAACGATACACGAGTCTCATGGCACCATTCGCATTTGATAGACTGTCTATGCCCATCATATCAGCGCCACGCGCCGCCTCCAGACGATTGTCGCACTCACAGAGATCCGTCGGATTGGACTGGGCCGCCGTACCGTCCCAGCCCGACAACACGCGTCCAACGATCCACGCTGGCGTTCGACACGCCAGCCATCGCAAACGCAACAACGCACGCGCGCGCTTGGGAACCCACCGCGATCGTCGGCATCCTCTGCATCTTGCAACTCGTCCGTCAGCCACCTCAAAAACCCAAACGCGTCCGGATTGCTGGAGTTGATGTACCCCAGATAGTTCGTCCTGTCGCCGTCATACAACATCTTTGGTCCTCCGAACGTCGTCGTCGTGCGAACGACATGTCCTCACCTGTACCCTATCGAGAGATCAGCATGCGAGCGAGCGATACCCCAGTCACTCACACATGTCCGAATCGAGAGAAAGGATCCTCAAGCCGTCCGGTCGCTTCACCGCATACGCTGCATACTCTGTCCATGCGAATGCAACAGATTCTTCGGGAAGCCGGCCTTCATGATACCACATGGACGAGATGTGTTCATACAGCCTGTGTGTGCCATCGTCAGGTGACATCCCAACCCAGAGATGGCGGGCGTGGCGTACCGGTTGAATTGCTGTCCGAGATAGCCGCCGATCATGTAGGGCAACGTCTGGAATTGGACCTATGGGCAACGACGACGGGTTGAGCACAGAGAGTCCACAGAGGAAAAAAAAAAAAAAAAAAAGATGCACATAGGTATCGCGGGCATCGCTGAGAGCATCAACGAGAGCGGGGTATCGCCATCCCAACATATCGGCATCGGCCCATCAGCTCGTCGAAAGTGACTTTGCAAAGGGCTCACCAGAGGTATGCACCGTAGCGCGAGGCGGGGAGCAGTATTTGGTTCGGCGAATGGGCGTTGTAGGCGCCATCGCGACAGCACAAGCCCGACGAGCAGTTGGCCTCTGCACCCGTGGCGTAGCCTACCCAGCTGAGTGAGCGACATACATCCTTGATCAGCACCTGAATGATGCACGTGGATCGATGTGGATGTCCGAGATATGCAACACCTTGAGGCGTTCCCCGCTCGGCCGCTTGGGTGGCGGGAGCGGGCTCGGCTTTGGCTTGGTGAACCAACTGGTCAAGTTCAAACGTTCACCGCCGTCGGCCTGGGATCGGGCACAAGTTGCTAAATTTGGAACACAGGTTCTTTTTTGTTTGTATAGACGTCGGCGTCAATATGCGTGCCTTCCCCAGCCGAGATCGTTCAGCTCTGATAGTGCGTGCTCCCTATCTCTGATGCGACCCAGCCATGCCTTTGCGACGGTACATGCCCCGCTTGGTGGATGACGAAAGTAATGAGGGCAGCAGGGCCGAAGGGAAAGCCCGGGCAACCAGTTGAAGGGCCCGGACACACGGACATTGGTCGATGTCAGCGCTGGGTCACACTCGGGCAAGTCCGATGCGGATGCATTGAATGATTACTGTAAAGCAAGCGCAGCGGTAATGCCGGCAGAAGTGGAAACCTCAAGTTCGGGGGAGTGCGGAAAAGACTTGAGGTAATGCCAGCAGATGCGTTCAATAGCTATTAGTGACATGTGCTTAGTGGAACGGACGGTACGCGTGACATCCATAAAAGGAAATATATTTACACGAAGGGGCTGGATCGATCCAACAATTGAACGCTTGCCATTTGGTGTTCGCTTGGCCCGCTTGCTTCGGATTATCTCACTCTGCCATGCTCGCTTGCGTCCCTGGAACTTCAAGTTGGCGGGAATCTAGCTGCCTAAATTGAAGTTGTAGTGAGGAGGGTCTGCGACCCCTCACGCGCACGTCTGTGCTGCCGATGCACGGTTAGGTATATTATTAAGGAGGTGAGTTGCTATAGACCTGTGTACCGGCCTATCCGCATTCTCTTGGAGATCCTGTCTCTGTTCCTCCCCATTGCTATGCCCGCCTCAAAGTCTCATCAGTGTGAAAGCTGCCCAGAATCATTTCCCGACAAAAGGGGTCTTCATCGCCATCGCCATACCCGGCACTCTCTACCCGCTCCGTTCAAGAAGGATGGAAACGTGTACCATGTCGTCCACAACAAAGGTCGACTGGAATGTCCACTCGATTCTTGCTCCAAGGCTTACCTCAATCGGGACGACTTCCAAGCTCACGTCAGAAAGGCACACAACGTCGAGTTCAAGGCTGCCGAGGACGCGTCTGGCCCAGACGCTGACGAAACATGCCAGAGAGGCGCAGGCGGTACGATTGACTTACCTCGGGCCTTTGATCGCTTGTTGATGTTGATGCGTTGGTAGTTCTTGAGCTCCGAGTCCCTTCGTCCAGCGATAGTAGTATCAACTTGAATGTGACGAAGCGTGCCGAGGTCGTTTTCAGACAGGGTGCAAGCGGTGTGTTGCACGCAGATTTGGATGCGGTGAGGTTGGATGGTGAGCTTTATCCAAGATTCTGCCTTGCGGACCATGCTTACGCTGCTGGTGGTTCAAGGGCTTAGTGGCTCGGAGGATATCCGAGCGATGTCGGGTACGTTGTGATCCCGAATGCAGTGTAAAGGCAAGCGTACCTAAGATTCTACTCCTGCAGCGGCATCCCACGAAGCGCAGGGGGATGATGCTTCCAGCAGCTCTGACGCGGAAGAAGCTGGTGAGTGAGGACGGCTTCATGAAGAAGGTCCGCTTTCTGATGGGTAGAAAAATTTAGGTCGATCCAACTCCAATGGCGCGGAGCTTGTACCCGGGGTAGACTACCTCATCCGGACGGACTTTCTTGATCATCTGGGATTATGGGCTCACCGCCTGCTCCTCGTTCTCGTCTGCCGCGAATGCGAGGTGGCTCTCACTTCTATGGTGGCGGTCGGTCACCTGAAGGCAAAGCATGGTCACAAAGTGACAAAGAAAGAAAAGGCTGAGCTAGACGAAGTATGTTCTCGGTACAAGATCTATGCGAAACCGGAGGAGGTGCCCATTCCCAAGGCTGGCGGGCCACCAGTACAGGGCATTTCACCGCCTATATCCGGTCTGACATGTAGCGCCGGCGCCGGCTGCAATTACAGCGTTTGCGACATGCAGACAATGTTGAGGCATGGTCGAGAGAAGCACGGCAGAGGGCTCACAACCAACGTGGCATGTCGTCCGTCTACCGTCCAGACTCTATTTCGTGGCGTCAGCCATGTTTATTTCGAGGTGGACGATACCCTCACATCAACATCCGACATCGACGTCCGCGCATATCTGAAACGCGCCTTCTTGCCAAAGTCCAGCGTTGATGAGGTTATCACTCAGCAGTCCGATCGCGATCGACCCCCGCTTTTGAAGATAACGCTGTGGGACTGCTTCTTTTCGACAATTCGGGAGGACGCCACTCAGAGGAAGCATGCACGAGGAATCAAGGAGAGTCATACGGCGCACGAGCACGACGGGCTCTTTGTCTCTCTAGAAAAGGTGGTGAAACTTCACCACGAGATGGCGAAAACACGATTAGAGCAGAATTGCCATCGGTTTACTCTGGCAAGGGTGCTGGTGAACGGCGCAGCTTTCAATCCACAACCGTAAGTCTCTCTCACATTTGCGGTTTGTATTGAATCTTGAACTGACCGGCACTCAGGTCAACGTATTTCAGGATGCTGCCCAATGAGAACCAAACATATGGAGGGCTATTCGTGCAAATGGTCCGAGCCATGATCAGGAAAACAAAAGGCCACGACTTACTCTTCAATTTCGAATTCACGGGCCCCCAAAGGTCTAGCCTGGAGACCCTGATGGACGCATTAAAGACCAGCGCCACGGAAGGGGATACGGAGTTCGCGTTGCTGGAGGCTGTGGCTGCATACCAAGCCTTCAGTTGGTCGTTGGTACATATTTCGGAGCCAAGGAGCCAAACGAACTGGTCGAACCCCATCCGACATTTTATCTGGTTGATGGCACTCCGTGACGATGGGTCCTTCATCCAGGCGTCCGACCTCACGCCGTTGCTGGCGAAGTTGAAGTACTTCTGCCGCCTGACTGTCCTGTATGAAGGCATTTTTGGTTTGGAGAAGGAGGACGCCCTTGAGTAAGTTTACTTCTTGGTCACCCTGCGCTTTCCCTCACATTCATTCTCTGCCTCAGATACGTTGGGAGGTTGCATGACCAAGTACTCAGGTTGGGCATGCCAACGACGTTCAACATGATATGGGAGTTACAGCAATTTGCATCGTCCCTCGCGTATGGTCAGGTGAAAGACGCCGACGTATTCGTTGATCCTGGATATGCCTGGATATCAATTCATGGGAAAACCCTTCATTTGGACCGTCTTCGGCAGGGCATGCAAGACCTGCTGAAAGAAGTGAAAGATTCCTTCGTCTCTCTTAGCGGCATTGCTTGGCCGGCTCCGCACAACGATCCTATTGTTGAAAACCTCAGCAATACTCAAAGAGGCTACTGTTTTCTCGAGGAGGATGCATTCAACAAGAAAAAGGACAGCTTTTTTTTGTCAGCAGTTGAGCGATACAGGCTAGGGACCTTGGACAACGAAGGGGTGTGGATTTGGAATGAGTTGGCGATCCGTAAATTCCTAGACCGTGCCGACACCATCTGGGGTCACTTCATCCATGCGCTCTATGTTGGCCTTCAACTGTCCTCAAGGGCGACTCAGTTCCTACAGCTCCAGCTACGGAATGCAGACCGGCCACGAAACTTTGTTTTCCAGGGCAAGGAATGCATAGTGCTCAACAGGTACAGCAAGACAACGAACACGAAGGGCACGGATGGCTGTATTCCTGCATTTTTGTCGGCTCCCCTTGCCGATATTTTTCTAGGACTGGTCGGCAGTGGCTTCAGAGAAGCCCAGGCGCTTTTGGCTGGCGTTGTATATGGCTCGGAGGCATGCTGGCGTTACCGCACGTACGTATTCATTTGGTTTTGGATTCCTTTCACTCGTATTTATGATGTGGTTTGGTCAGATACCTTTGCGTCGAGCGCGGCGAGAAGATTCAGCCAGATCGTTTCTACAGCTGGCTGCAAAAAAGAAACCAACAGTGGTTTGGCTGTGGATGGGGGGCGAATGAGTTCCGCCAAGGCATGATCACCCTCGGCCACGAATTCATCTCGTCGAATGAGTCTTTTCCCTGCGTCGATCGACTACTTGCAGAGGCTGCTGACCACTCTACCGAAGTGGATGCATCACACTATGCTGTCATACACGGCGCATTGCCTCGGCTCTCAAACAACGTCCTATCTCAGCATCGCTGGCTTTCTGAAGATTGGTCAAGTTTGCTTGGGTTGGGACCCTACCCGATTCCAGAACCTGTACGGGCCATTCGAACCAGGGCAAGGTCTGCCAACCCACTTGATCCAAACTTACTGGCCCTCAAGGTAGCCGATCTCGTCGGTGATATAATTATCCGCAAGCTGGGAGACATTGGCATCACACCTGATTCAATAGCCAATTTGGCTCAGCGGCAGCCCGCAGAAGCTGTTCCTTCTCATCGCCGATCTGGCGACGATGCCTCCTCGCTGGCGGATCCTGCGCCGTGCTTTTCAGGTCGGGACGCCCCTCCCTTGACACCGACGGCTACTATGCACTCACGGAGCTCCAGCATATCTGTATATTCAGTCGACTCTTACGACAATTCCCACGCATTTGATACGACGCCTGCACCTCGGACGTCCCAGCCGTCGACTGCACATGGGATACACTCGCCCGGTCGACGCAAGAGACCAGTGGTAGCAATATCCTGCACTCAGGAGTCGATGCGGCCGAAGAAGAGAATTCGTCACTCCAGTACTTTTGGGAGCCCCAGCGCGGAGGTGTGGAAGTCTGGGTCATCGGCCCGGGTGGCCTATGGGGACTCTGATTCGATCAAGGACTGGGACGGCTCCAACGATGAAGTTTGCAGTCAGTCAGGCACAGAATACGTTGAGGATTCCATAGAGGACTTGCCACGTCATGACTTGCACCCAACCACTCTGCCTGTGGACAGCTGGGAGAACACGCCGGTGGGGAGTGCGTCATACAAGCATTCTCGAAGCGAGACGTTGGTAACTTGCAATATTCAACCGATTCCTCCCGCGGAGGATGAGACGCTGAGGGAAAACATTCGAGGGGCTATGAAGGCCTTGCTTGGGGATCCGGCAGCACGGGAGAAGAGCGAGGCCCAGATGGTGGGAGCTCTGATCGTGATGAAAGGAAGACAAGATGCAATGATCACCATGCGTACGGGCGGGGGGAAAAGCATGCTGTGGCAAGTCCCTATCCTGCTGAATAGCGAACTCAGATTCATTGTCGTCTGCCCATTCACCGTACTCCTGGAAGAACAATGCGAGAAGGCAAAAAGGGCTAGAATCAATGCGGTCGACTATGGGCTGGCTCGGTTGATCCCTCCTGAAACGCAAATATTGTTCGTGCAGGTTGAGCATGTCAGCTCTCAGTTGTTCACGGAGTGAGTGCATACATGCTGGTCGTTTTTCGAGTGGTATTTATTTCCCTACCCTCAGAATGCTGCACAATCCAGAAACTCCCAAATTCACTCACATATTTGTCGACGAGCACCACGATCGACTTGACTGCCCCAGGGACCGACAAAAAGCATGGAAGACGCTTGCCGAATGGGCATCCACAATGGATATGCCGATCATTCTGTTGTCTGGCACGGCTCCCCCTTCCTTGGAGCGACCGCTAATAAAACCGTACGGGCTTTCACACACCGCCACAGCTTTCATTAGGTCGTCGACGAATCGTCCTGAGATAGGCCTTCATACGATATACCTCGATCCTTCGACCTCAAGGGTTGCTTTGGCACATCTGGTGCACGCACTGCACTCAAGACTCAAAGCGGACGAACGAATGTTGGTTTTGTTTGCCTCGTGTGTAGAGGCAGAGGCATTCGCTGTGAAGGTCTCTTGCGCAGTCTTCCACAGCAGGTTGCCTTCATCAGGAAACACGAAGGCGTACAATCTTGATCTATGGGACCGGGGCGAGATCAAGTTGATGGCCTGCACATCCGCCTTTGCTACGGGAGTGGACAGACCGAACGTTCGATTTGTCGTCATTTACAATCCAACCTACAGCCTCACGATGGTCGCTCAAATGGCAGGCCGTGCTGGACGGGACGGATCTGAATCTCACGTGTTCTTCGCCACCTCCGAACGGGCAGCTGCAATGCCCACGTCGAAGAAGGATTACAGTCTGGTTTACGAGCTCGGCAAGTTGGTCCATAAGAAGGAGTGTAAAGTTCTCCAAATGGCGCGGTATATGGATAACGAGGGGATGGCGCGTGCTTGTAGCGACTTGCACGGGCAGGTGCATTGCGATGTTTGCGAGCCCAATAGCGAAATCCACCGCTTTGCAGTGAATGCTGTTGTAAATTCCAGCCGGACAATCCATCGGCTGGATGATGCCGGCGCCAGCGACAAACTATCTCTCCAGTCTAGGAAGTCGGGGCAACTTGAAGCTTGCGCCATGAATAACTCGAAAGCAAAGGGAAAGGTGAGCCCCCTAGTTTATCGCTCGTTCATTTGTCGACGTTGAGTTGCTTTCAGGCGCGCGCGGTCCAAGTCATGGCGAATGTTGGGTCGGAGTCGCAACACAGCAGCGGCTCGGACTATTTTGGCCCGAACCGATTCGTAGATGACATCGGGCAAGCGACTGAATTCGTGCAGGCGGTTCTTCTCCCTACGGACAACAGCTATGAATCACGGGACCCCTACGTACGTCTTTTCACTTCTTCAGACGGATCACGTACTAGGCTCTGACTTGGCAACCTGCAGCCGCTCTCCCAAGTTGTGCCTGAGCCTATGAGAAAGACCTGGCCGCTTTCCCAAGAAGTTCAGAGGAGTAGCTCATTTCCCGATATGAGCGACCATTCCGCAAGGGTCAGGCGCGTATGCACGGCCAAAGAGCAGAGACTTGCTAGCACGAAAGCCTTGGATAAGTACATGCCGGCGCTGAGGGGAAAATGCCCTTACCACTTTGTCCTAGAAGGGAAACTGGTAGACGACGACTTCCCGCACTGTCCTCGAGAGCCTGTGACTGGAGACTACCGAGAATTCAAACGCTCCTTTGTCTTTGCAAAATTTGCATACTGCTACTCCTGTGGGTTGCCACAGGACAGGAACAGGAACGGCGAAGGTCCCATCTGCCACATGGATCACACCTTCCGAAAAGCTGGGCCGTGCACCTTCGGCCAGTTCATGTTCAGAGCTACGTTCTGCTTGTGGCAGGCACCGACACTTAGGGCGGAACTGATTAGGGGCCTCCATATTCAGCTCTCTTTGAACACCCAAGAAGACTTCACGCAGTGGGCAGTGGATGAGCTTGCTGACCAGGGAAAATATCATAACTGTTTAGAAGCGTTCCTCTGGTTTTGTCGAAGGAAAGAGAAAGAGAACCCCAGATTTTTTGTGTAGATACAGCCTGTATGTCAGCGGTATTCAACGCGACTAATAAATAACGTGACAGTGTGCTTGCCATTATCGAGGAGGTTCAAGTTGCGTCGAGTAGGTTCAGCTATGAATGCGTACCGCTGGGGATCAGGCTCACTGTGGCAGCGTTCCACCTGTACCGCTGTGGCTGGTGAAGAGACGATGTGCTCGAACCTTCCTTCCCGGCAGGACCACTTGTAGCACGTGGCTCCCACAACTCTTTCACCTCCTTCCCTTGCGCCCTTGACCTCTCATTTATATCTTCTCCTTCATCCGTACGCCCTATAGAGTCACTTTACTTTTTCAGGACTGGGACGCAATAATCGACACATTGAGGCGCGCGCGCGTAGCGTCAATGAGAGTGGTGTGCGGGCTTGGGAGGGAGGGTGTGGACGAACATGTGAGAGCGAGGGAGGCAGAGAGCGCGGCCGTCGGTGGGAGATGGCGGGCGACTGAGCGTGCGGTGGCGGGCAGATTTTTGGGGCGAGCGGGGATCCTGTAGGTAGTAAGTCAATAACTTGTCCTCTTTGTTGCCACCGAGTGGGACGATTGTTGACGTCGAGAGTGGGTTGTTCAGCACTGTACGCGATGACGGCAAGCTCATCTTCGTGTCCCCAGTCGAGCCTCTCTCCATCGTCCTCCATGAAGTATTTGCGAGCGTGGCATTTGATAACCGACCTTGCCGACACGTCTTAGTTTCCGAGAGCACGCAACCCACTCGTCACTTCGCTGGCCGGTCTTCCTCAAAGGCAACTGGTCCCCCGCCACATTGGTGGCGGATTACTTCCCCATCATGTTCTGCTCTACATCGGTGCCAAGCTCGTCATGCACATGCGCAATAAGCCGGGCAGGTGTGAGGCAGATGGTGACGGCGATCCGCCCAACGTGCGTTTTTTTTTCCATGCGAAGCGCACTCTCATAGCCGTCCAACACCCAGAGCAAACCAGGGCCCGATGGCAATGGCGATGGCGATCCTCTTTAATGTATGCACGCTTGTTTCTTAAGCGGTATGCATATGATTTCACAGGTCGATTTGCTTTCCAATGCCCCGGCCGAGCCTATCAATCTGATATGGATGACGTTAGTTCGTCCTCAATTTCTTTTCACTTCTGTACCAATGTTATGGCAGGCACCTGCATCGGAAGGTTCAGTCCTCGATGCCGAGCCCATGGTGCAGGCAAGTGTTGCCGGGGGGCTTCTACTTCGGGGGTGCGTCAAAAGGAGAGACCCGACCCACACCAACGCTGGCCAGTGTGGCCGAGGTGGCCGTGACAACTTTGGACAAAAAGGAGGTGCGAGAAGACGGCGCTGTCAGACGGCGCCAATCAAACTTCCCGAAAACCACATCCTGTCGGTCACAGTCCATCTCATCCCGTTGAGTCTAAAACAATACATCTCAGCGGACGGTGGTTGCACCACTTGGGAAACGCAAGGTGCGTCGTTTCTCCAACGTTGTCGCCTTCACTCACCCGATCACAGAAGAAAAAAAAATCGAAATTGGTGCGGCCTGTCACCACAAAGGACAATACCGGGTCCGCTCCAAAAAGCGGTCAAGGCGGGGGCAGGGGCAGGGGCGCAGAGCGCAGCATTAGTGGGGTTTTTTTCTTACCCTAGTCGAATTGCTGTGCGACAAAGATCCTGCATGACTTCATCACCAACGCGACATTCGCCATCGGAAAGGAAGATGATGACCAGGACCCTGTACAGAGTATGTTAAAAGGATCCCGAACAATAGAAACCGCACGTTACATTTCGGTGCTCCAGTTTTCTTCCATGACTGGTTGAGCCTGCTGAATCGCAAAAGCAAATTGGTACCACTGTCGCCGGGGGTAAAGAGGGTGATATTGATACGGTTGAGTTCCTGGTGAGAGAGTGGAAGCTCTTTCTACAACAAGTTGGCGGAAAGCTTCGGGCACAGGTTTCGGATTCTTGAATCTGAGTGCATTGTGGTAGTGTCACCTCTCCACTTGGTCACGACACCGGACCGTAGAAGAGAGGGTGTGACTTGCCCGTCACGCTTCAGACGGAGTCTGAATGTCAATCGTTCTGCACCATGACATGGACACGCATCTTGGTACACGGCTGGGTTCCCGATGTGCAATGGGGTCATCCCATTGCCTTGACAGGGCCTACCCAGCGCCCCGGATTTCGTTCGGGGCCATCCCGCTCGCTTGAAAGGTCTACGCTGGGTCGCCAACGCCAGATACTATGACCATCATGGCGTAACGGCGACTGTCTCCTTCCCCGTTCGTCTTTGTCCCCTTTTCCCGTTTCGAGCACTTATTCTTATTGTCGAATCTCACAGAATGTGGCTCGCGGAAAACGCAGGGACACCAAAAACGCAAGGGAGTAAGATGGGTCTTTCAAGCAACCACGCAAAGGCTTCGAGGAAATCCACGTACCACCACCGAGGAAACATGCTGGGGGCGAGAATGAGCTGGTTCCTGTCACCAAGTTTCCTACGTGGGCGCAAGCTGCATTCTCGGTTCCAAAGCTCAAACGAATAAAACAAGCTGTTTCCTGTTGCATTTGGAATGGAAGAGCTCACTCTTCTTTGCACACCGACCGGTGCTAGCCAGGTGAGCTCGAATCCCCGTATCGTAGAATCATTCCTCATCACGATGTGCACATAGACCAACACGGCAACGTTTTACCACTCTCGACGAGCTGGAAAAATACAGGGACGAAGAGACCGACGAGTGCGCGCTCGACCAGCTTGAGATAGTCTATATTGCCCCAATGAAAGCCCTCGTACTCCTGCACATATCCGAATTCGCTTTCCTCCACTCGCGGCGCGCTGTCCTCGTCTTTGCCGTTGCGCCCTCTTGGCTGGATTGATCACTGTCGTTGTGTGGTGAGGAATGAGTTCGGGTTTGGCGCTCGCTGCATGGGTCATCAGATCCCTATCATGACATCTGGGATCAAGGTCACGCCTCCGGTCAGGCCAGTGCAGTCACTTGGGGCCAGGAAACGATTTGCGCTTTCGCCCGACCCCCATGCCTCCTCTCCTCCCTCTCCTGCTCTCACCACCACGCCCACGCCCACCCGGAATGGTAGCCGAAGACAGGTAACGCATGTCAGTGTCAGCTTACCGATCTCAAAAGTCAGCCATTTGGCTTTTTTTGCTCCTCGTCACTGACCTTTTTGTTTCTCCAAGTCATGACCCTCGTTTGCTGGAAATCAAATCATATCTGGAGGTCCTTCCATCCTGACCCGCGTCGAATCCAAGTTGCCAGATGGTCCTCAGTGCTTTGCGGTGAAGACTTCCACCACGATCCACGCGGTAGAATCCCACGACATTATCAAGGAGGTCCGTCTACTC